>JAIZAY010001050.1:0-22667 GCA_029531755.1 Holothuria leucospilota
TTGGTCCATTACGGTCAGTTGACCGTGTGGTTAATCCACGCTGAACTAACTGTAATGGAATAAACGCAATTCATCTCAGGCTACTCCATGTTCTCGGGGTTTTTCTGGGTGTGTTTAATATGGTCATTTACCAACCAAAGTTTTCTTTCATTTTGTCTTTTTTTTCAACCCAAATTTTGTTGTGTATGAATGAAAACAAGGCCAAAAAATATGGGACCTCGTGCATTATAAAGCAGGATAATTAAAATGCACCTATTGGGGGTTAATGCCATCCCTGGATGAACTCGGGCTTCAAATGTTCAAACTTCTTCATGGTTTACAAAAATAAACGCAAATGGAGGATTCCACATTTTTTCATATAAAACAACATTTTTTGATTTTAGTTTTTTATATTCTGTGTAAGAATTGGAACTGAAAATTATTATAAGATGGCTTCTGATATACTTGTAAACGGCATCTCTAAACTTTGCGTGAGTCGGCCCACCGGTCCCCTGGCAACAGGATAAAATGTTATTCCACTTGGCGGCGACAAGTGGGTATATTCAGTTTTTACTGTGTATAGCATTAGCCGCAAATTATACAGTAATTATTGTATCTCGTATGTGTATCCGGGTATAGTTAAATCTGGATAAACGACCCGAGAAAGTGATAATCCCCCCTAAAAATTTTCTCCATTATAAACTTTTCAGCTGTAGTCTTAGTGGGCTCCTTAACAGAACCGTTTAAGGTGAATAATAGTGGCAAGTGTTTATAACCCAATGGACAGAGGTCGGGGCCCAGAGTTTGCCCTTACAAGGTGGGCCAAGGTCCTCCCAAGGGGGGGGGGGGCTAGACCCAAAGCCCCCAAAAATGCGACGAGTTGCTAAAAGATAAAGAAGGCAAAACTCTCGAGCGCGCCAAAAAATTGTTGGCTCATTTTGCAAACAATAAGTAGTTAAGCCTGAGTTTCATAAAAGAAATTTGAAAAATTTGGGATTTTTGTGGAAGAAAATCTAAAAAATATTGGGTTTTTTAAGGAACATTTGGGTTTTTATTTAAGAAATTGCCCTTCAGTCCTATGAGCAAAAACAATCATGATTGTCTGGGGCGACTGCGGGTTGTTATGATGATATAATTATGTTATCGTACGTATTAAGGATCTGCAACGAAATTGGAAAATTTCCCGACGAGAGAGGCTGTAACTTTCACGACGGGGGGGGTGAATGTTTTGTGAAGATGTTTTCTTTGCGATGTATGTTTAATTCAATATTTCTGTCCACGAGTGTAACCATTTATAAACAAAAATATAGCATGCTAACTTCAGTACCCTAATTGATCTCGTACTACGGACAACTTTCGTCGAAACAGGGAATTTGCAAAAAAGACCACATTAATTGTATCCAGTGTCGGCAGGTGGGTCACGAGGGCCATTTGACCCCTCAAATTTTGGCCTTGCCCCTCCCCTCCCCCCGCTGCTTCCCCCAACTCAGCTGAAATATAGTGTATTGGATGATGCATTACGAACTAAAATCGGTATACATAAGACTATCCCGATACTTATTTTTTTTTTTTTTTTTACAAGCAAATATAACTGAACCCGAGCCTTCTCGGGGCTTCGACACCTGAAACCCCACCAGTGGGGCCTAAGGCCGGGTCACTGGATCCACGCATTCTAAACTCGCGCTTTGCACGGAAAAAATTTTGCCCCCAACAGTTCATTTGCCCCCTCACCTTAAACATCCTGGGTGCCGCCCACTTGACTGTACTATGTTTATGTTTAGCGTGTAAAGTTGAGGCATTGAAAAAATCTTCGAAGAAAAGAAAGGAATAACGTTGTATACAAAGACAAAACCTAAGATCTATGACCTACGTACTGCAAATTAGGCCTAACCTGAGATCTCGGGAGCAAACACAACACACTGCAAAAACTAAATATATTACCACCCAAAATTTTTCCGTTAATGTTTATTTTCTTGACAGTCTCGGAGAAAGTAACATCATGTTGTAATTGTCGAGAGATTTCTACCAGAAATTAGTTTTCTGCCCGAATGAGGGGGAAGGGGGTTGTAGCCCTAAGTCCTTCATCCCATATGCCTAAGCCTAATTTCAGAACAAAAGTGTTACAGAAAACAAAATACATTCATTACTAAACACCTTGTGAAATTATTTTTTTGGTTAAAGTCACTATTTACAGGACATGTTTTTTTATTTTTCTATCATTTTTGGGGAAGGGACACAGTGGTCTGTACGAGGGACAGGTCTCCCGTGCCCCGGCTTGGCTACGGGCCTAGGTATATTAAAGTATAGAATGTAATATGAAGTTGCAGCTGAATTTAGAATCTTCCAAAAGTAAAAAGAAAGAAAAAAGAACTCATTATCCATCCAGTTTCGTGTTTCTTTAGAATCACCCTTTATTAAAACAAGAAATCTCAAATGGGTGTTGAACAGTTCAAGAAAATATAACTGTAGATGAAGGCGCGCATTTCAATTTTTTTGAAGGGGCACAGTGGTCTGTAAGGGGGCGCTGCCCCCGTGCCCTGGCATAAACACATGCAAACAATGGGACTTGTTCACGCGAATTGCAGCGAGTGCAAATACAGGAGTTTTCAAGGATATGACCTCAGGCAGTCACAAGCGCATCGAAAGCGAGCGCACAGCAACACCTTTAACGCATAGGGCACTGTCAGGCACATTCATGTGGTATAGGATAGAGGCTATAATATATACTTGACACACAGACGCCAGAAATCATTTACTCGGTCATTAACGTTTTCTCTTATCTCATATTTTTTTAGATGTTAATGACATGATCGGTAGCGAGTTTTAGACGTGTGACAAACTAAAGGAGAGCATAAGAAATTTGTAATGGGAGATGGACCTGCCGTTGACTTTTATGGGGGGGGGGAGTGGTGTGGGTTACGGGTGATTAAATGCAAAGTGATGCAGTAAAAGCGCAGACTGGAATGAAAATTGTCACCACAAATTTTTTTATTATAATGGCCGACTCAAAATATATCGTAGCAGCTTTTTAATAAGATTACACTAGTGGGCTACGGCGCTCAACGTTGGCAATTATCTGCTCTAACGACTATATACCACTGCCAAGGAAAGACCGTAATAAGCTACCGTCTTGGAGAGTGGTCTAAAAATAGGAGAGAATATGGGCTTCGAAGAGTGAAAGTGAAGTTTAGTGAATGTAATATTTTTAGATTTGTTCCTAATTTAAAGGAATATTTACATCATTATTGTAATCAGAGCATTGGGATAACAGCCTTATACATGTAATTTTCATACAAACTTTCATAAGCATATGTGCATGAATACGTCATCTTTGTAAATGAATTGTTCTTGAAAACAAAAAGTAAATACCGTACTTTTGGCATAAGGTCTTCTGTAAAAAAGTGGTATTCGAGCAAGCCCATTTCAAACGTATTATGGTATACAGTATTCGTGCAATTCCATAACTTAGAAGGCAAAGTATTGTTGATAAACAGCGGAATCGATTAACCAATAGAACGGTGAGGCTGTTTTAGTATTCATAAAGTGTATCGTATTATTTATGGACAAGTAACGGCTAGGTTAAACTTGTAAAGTAAGCGGAATAGTGCTTTTTCTGAACAAATTCACATTTAGCAAACGGTATTTAGGATCCTTTTTACTGGTCTTATGGAAATTAGATTGAAATATCTTTCGTATAATTATTAACATAGAATATTAGTTAACAAAGGGGCTTTGCATTACCAATATATATACTATATAATTATATATATATATATATATAAATATATATAGTATATATATATTATGATATATATATATATACATGTACATAATATATATATATATTACATATATATAATATAATTGACACATATATAGATACATATATGATATATACTATATATAATATATATATATATATACTATATATATTATATATATATATATATATATATATTTTATATATAATATAATATTACTATATATCCGGTATATATATATATAATATACTAGTATATATATATATAGTAGAGTATATATATATAATATATCTATATATATATATATATAATATACTATATGTATATAGGTATATCGATCTATATTATATATAGATCGAAACTGTGAATAAGTAGCGTCGAAAGTTGTGTAAAACTGTTTCGATCATGAAAGTTAAATCAAATCCCAAGTACTGGGCGTAGCCTTTAGTGAGACAAGGAAAAGAAACAGAAGAAAAATAAATCCAGAGAGAAAATTAAGCCAATGAGCGCGGCACTTGACAACCCAGCTGCTGCTGGATGTTTGCACAAAGTACGAAAAACCGCTCTAACCACTAAGCTATCACGGCTTCGTAGTGTCGAGCGTGGCAATTTAGGTACAAATACCAACCATCTCAATGTCCTCTCCTGTTACCATGGTAACACCCCAAGCGGGGCATAAGGCCCCTTTGTTAACTAATATTCTATGTTAATAATTATACTAAAGATATTTCAATCTAATTTCCATAAGACCAGTAAAAAGGATCCTAAATACCGTTTGCTAAATGTGAATTTGTTCAGAAAAAGCACTATTCCGCTTACTTTACAAGTTTAACCTAGCCGTTACTTGTCCATAAATAATACGATACACTTTATGAATACTAAATTGCCACGCTCGACACTACGAAGCCGTGATAGCTTAGTGGTTAGAGCGGTCGTCTTGTGAACGACAGGCGCTGGGTTCAAGTCCCGCTCATGGCTTAATTTTCTCTCTGATGTGATTTAGGTCTTCTGTTCTTTACCTTGTTCATAAAGGCTACGCCAGAGTACTTGGGATTGAATTTTGATTTAACTTTCATGATCCGAAACAGTTTACACAACTTTCGAACCTATATATATAATTATATATATAATATATTATATATATATATATATAATATATAATATATATATATAATATATACGTATAGTATATATATAATATATATATATATGAATATATAGGATATTATATATATATATATATATATATATATATATATATATTTAATAGCCCTCTTCTGACTTTGCGGAGATCAGTTTGATTAATTGTTTTTGTAATGTGCGGTTACTTTTCGTTTTGTTTAAGACGCATAGCGCGGGCAGTTAATAGTTCTAAAAAGTTAAAAATTGATTTATATTTTGGCAGGTAATATGTTTCTTAACTTAAAACGGAAATTACCTGAATGAAAAGGAAGCGAAAAGTCGTCATGCATTATCACATCAATATAACAGATAAAATCGAATTTAAATATCCAGGGAGTCGCAAAAGACTCATCGCAGACTGACAGATGGACCAGAGGAACCAAATCCCCTACGGGTTTAGGGATACGGCATTGTCACGGTGGGTTAGTTAGTTAGTTAGATGGAGTTTTACGGCCCAGTTTCCAACCTATTGGTTCAATTCGAGCCGGCCACGGCCTTTTTTCCAGTTGTGGCTCACTGGCTTGTTTTCCCTACTCCATTGCTTATGCGGAGCATCACGCACGGTGGGAGAATAGATGATGAATGATGGTGGTTTCGATCTGTACTTGCCATACTTTCCTTTTTACTTTACATTCATCGGCTTTATGTAAATTGATATGTTTCCATCATAATATTTATACATTTAACGTGTTACCTTGACGACGTACAATTGTACATCACATTTTATCTTACTGACCTTAAAGTGTACCTAAAGTCTGAAAATTCAAAAATATATATTACAGAGCATGAAAACTGAATTCCAATGGTCCAATTCCCATCTTCACAGGACTTTCTTAAGCTGAGATATAAAATGTTGAAGTTTATTCACTCGATTTAAAAAGGTAGATTGCGCAATAATTTGTGATGTCATTGTTGTACTACTCAAATTACAATCTTTGTATTTCTTTGTTTTTCTGAAAGCCACCGCACCTTGTGCCAAAATGTGATCGCGTTCTTACTGCTTTGGGGTGACTTGACTATATAAGCCCTCCCTGTACAGCATGTCATGCAACAAAACAGGAAGCGGTCAAGGTCATATAGACATTTTTAATTTTAAAAGAAAACAAAGCATTTAATGAGAGTTGTACAACAAGAATGTCAAAAATTATTGCGCAATGAACTGTTTGGATTTAAGTGAATAAATTTTAACATTTAATATCTCAACAATGGAATAAGCTATGACAATGGGAGTTGGACCAATAAGATTAATTTTGTAACCTCTAAAATATATATTTTTGAATTTTTAGACTTTAGGTCCACTTTAACTTTGTTGTTATTAAGATGGAGGCGTGTAGGCCTATTTCAAATGTCAGCTTGTGGATGCCTGTGGAGCAATTTTCTCGAGCTAAATGATGACAAAACTGAATTAACTTCAGATTTGTTTTTTTCTTTTTTTGGTAGACAATCCATAATTCTAGTCGATGTCAATATGTATTCGAGGTAATAATATAAACATATTTTTTCGTAGATTATGTGAGTATATGCATGGATTGTCATCTGTTTATAGATAATCACGTTACAGGTCTAGGTAAAACTACCAAGTACCACATTGGGCAAGGAAATCTTCGTACGTATCTTGATAAGTCAGCTACAGAGAAACTCATTCACGCAGTCGATTCTTGTCGCCTGGATTTCTTAATTATCTACTGACTGTTGCATCCTCATATAAATTTTTAGCCTTAACTAAATTTGTTTGGAATACTACTGCTAGCCAGTGGCGTCACCAGGGGGGGGGGGGGGCACGTGCCACTGGAAAACCGAGTGCCCCCCCGTGTGCCCCTCCCCCAGCTGAGATTTGAGATTTTGAGAAAAATTGTAGATCTTCTGTAAGTTCTGTAGTCAGGATAGTTGACTGCCATTTTTAATATGATTTGATTCTTTTTAGAACAAGAAAAGGCAGTAATTTGTATTTTTTTCAAATAAAAAAAAATCACCCCATCTCATACACATGGTGTTCTCTGTGTCGGAGGCTGAGCATCGGTCATGGTAATCTATCCATAATCCTCAAGGTCTCGGCAGGCATGAGTATACGCCTTGATAAAGTGTAGCGGAAATGTCTGCCTCGCGGATTCATTGACCGAAACAGTGAATGGTGTTGTTTCGTACGTGCCATAGAACTTGCCTGCCAATGCGTTGCGAATTGCAATGCAAGCTCAGTGCCAGCAATTTTAATGAGACTTCTCTGTATTTATTTCTTTGTAAAAAATAATTCCAATAAATTTCAAGAGAGAAATATATGATGCAAAATTCTATGGTCACTTTAATCCCGTAAGACGCCAATTACCCAGTTAATGGATCATGAGAATTTTACGATAATTGAAAATTCCACAATTGAAGAAATATTTGATCGTTGATTTGACAATACACATGCACGTTTTTTCACTTCCTTGAAAATTTCTCAGTCCATGCATAATTTTTTTTAAGTTCCTAAAAAATTGCTATTTTTTTAACACATATTTTACTTCAAAAAAGGTGGCGTATATGGCACCAGATCGCATCTAAGGACACCAAATTTTTCAAAAATTTTTCAAAGGGGAGGGGGACACCCCTACCCTTAGACCCATCCCCCAGGCCGGCGTTCACACTACATACTGCATACAACACAATCTAGTTGTGCCCCCTCATCAAACTGTTGTGCCCCCCTTGTGCCCCCCCAGAATGAAAAGTCTGGTGACGCCACTGCTGCTAGCATGGCGAAGCTTCACTCTCATATATTACTCGGATATTGATTGTGCTGCACTGATTGCATGTTATAAAAAAGTAGGTGAACTACAAATTATTGCTTCTAGCTTTTCGTGGTTTTAACCTTAGTACCCCAGCCTATATGCGCAATGTTTTACACCCTACAACTATACATAAATTCAACTAGGGATAGATCCTTAAGATCGCCTTTCCTCTTTCAGTTAAACGATCTGGCTTCTTGTAAAAAAATCGTTTCTTCAGATTTCTCATGGTCAAACTAAGAGTTCCCGAAAACCATAGGCGTAGGAAGCTTTCCGAGACTGGGGGCTGAACCTTGTTTCGGATCGCCGGCCTGGGGGTGGTCTAAGGGGAGGGGGTGTCCCCCTCCCCTTTGGAAAAGTTTTGGGTATTTGAGGGTCCTCAGATGCAATTTGGTGCATGATTTTGGAAAAATTTTAAGGAAAATTACTGCAAATTTTTGGCATTTTTTACAGAAGAGACAAAAAAGGGGTTTTGGCCTTTGATCTGGGGAGCGGAAGCATACTTCAGCCCCCACGCTTCTTACGCCAATGCCAAAAACATTCATTTTCTTTCAATATTTGAAACGTCTCTCTTTTCTACGTTTTTTCGGAATCTGCTAAGCGCATTGAGCATTGGTTACCTTTAGACTATGTGCTATATAACATGATTAAAAATATTATAGATATTAATTATTATATATTTAAAAATAACGTAAAGTTCCAAATACTAGTAATATACAACACGCAACACTATCTCGTGCAATTCTTCCGCTACTTAAAAATAAATAAATAAAAAACAATTTTAAGGACATGGTTGTCCAGTGACATGTCGGCATGTTCATTGTTCTATCTAAACGAATCATGTTGTCCGCCCTGCTACTGAAAAAATGGAAGGTTGACGACCTCGTCGCGCCTGACAAGCCAATGACCTTAACGACGTAATGTTTGTGTCTGAAATTGTGCTATGAAAGTTAACTTTTATTGTATTGTCAGATTAACACCAAAATGTTTGCAAAGTTTGCGCCACTTCCTTCTCAAGCATAAACAAATCAAACAGCAATACAACACACCATTAAAAACAACTTAAAAACAAACAAGGATTCATTCCTCTCATAACCTGCTGACTCTAAACATGGCAAGAGGTCGTTTTGTATTGTTCACTCTATGATTTTAAAGTAAAGAAGAGGAATTCAGCAAGTGAAGGAGGAGGGAATCACGCTGTAAAAAGTCTTCCATCAGCTCCATTTTCGAAAGTTAGAGAAGTCAAGAAGTTTAACCGTGGTGAGTACATTTTTATACCGAACTCAGAGTTCAATCAATGCATGATCCGATGCAACCGATACTATCGCAACTTCACTCACAGACTTGGTATAAATTGGCAAACGACGTTCCATGTCTAAATTTCATGTAAAGTAAATGCAATGAGCAGTGAGCTCGAGATGTAGTTTCGTTAAATAAAAAAAATATTTTTATGTATTAAAATATTTGTCACCAAGATTTTTTTTTGGTTCCTCATTTGGCCAGAAATCCACTCAAATATTGCACCATTTACGATCTAGGCACCTTTCAAATTCCAAAAATTTTTCAAATGAGAGGGGGAATTCCCTCCTTTAGACCCCTTCCGCAGGCCATAGATCAGTAAATGTCGCACTGAGAAAACGGCCTAGCTAAAACACTGTTTTTGTGGTCTATTCTACATTATGTATGTTTCTGAACTGCAACGAAATTCAGGCAACTTGGGGTGAGATTCGGGCAAAATTTTCTGCCCACCCAAATTGGAAGAGTCCCGTATGAATATGGTATAGATGGTGATTGGTAATACGCATACGAAAGTTACGACGAAAAAAAATTCTGAAACGTGTTTGTTAGTCCTCCACCCTGTGTATTATATACCCTTCAGGGATGTTTAATGTCACCTCCCTTCATGTGTACTCTCCCCCTCCATACTATTCCCCGTTGCTGAAAGCTGTTCGTCTGGATTTTCGTTCAAAACTAGTAATTTACCTTGTTCTGCGCGTTCCCACTCACAACGATACATTACTGTTCACTACCTTTAAACAATTTAAAGCTTACAAGTGTTGGACCTCTTTATTTTATGAAAAATGGGAAACTATTCAAATTTATTAATTTGTGTGTTCTCTCCATGTTGATTTTACTAAAGAAACGAGATGGAAAAGGTTGGTCATCTTGTCCACCTATATGTATAGCGGAAGCGGTCGTCGCAGACTGAAAAGAGCAAATATTGATTCACAAATCTTGTAAAATATTTCACCAAATTGCGTATAATGACCCTAAAATAATCTAAAATTTTCTATATGGGGGTGTCCCTCACCCAGAACGCCTGGCCAAAACAACGTTCAGTCCTCCCTTCCTCAGGTCGAAAGCATTCACTAAAAGAGCTCATAAAGTTATTTTAATTTCAAATTATTTTTTCACATGTGTAATTTATAGTGTAAATTTTCTCACCTGTTAAGTTCTAAATATGAGATATCAAAATTTGGAATGTTTAAATACAACTTAAAATACCCATGAGATGCCATTACCTGCAATCTGGGTGGCATTTGTTTGTCAAAATTTTCTCTGTACTCTACGCACCAATCCATGGTGACGCTTAGATAGTGCCCCGGTATATTCCCCCCCCCCCATAAATACAGCCCTGGATACGTATCTGTTACATAACAATTTCATCCAATGGTAGTGGTTCAGTGGTAAAATTCTGACCATTTTGCAATTTGCTCAACGTTTATTGAAGTGGAACATTATACTGCAAACGAACGCTCAAAGTACAGGACTGCTTAGATTCTACTCATGAGCAGGGACGTCGTGCAAGATTGATTATAATTTTTTTTTTTTGGGGGGGGGGGCGAGAAGGGGTGTCAGCTTCAAGGGAAAAGTGACGTCGTGCGAAAAAAAATGACATGAATGGCAATTGTAGCGAGACCTACGGCCATGGGCGTCCGCAGAAAAAAATCCAGAGGGGGCAAAACTTTCAATCAATCAAGTCAGGAGATTTTTTACTCCCAGAAATGAGCTTATTAAATTGCTATACGTTGGCGCCTTAACGGTGAAGTAGCCGGAAGTTTGCTAAGGGGGAGGTGCAAGTTGAAGGCTAACTATCGAAGCGTATCGCCACCATAGTTTGGTGCGAAGCGCCAAGAAATTTTGGCCTAAATGCCTCTCAAAACTCTAAAAATGATATTTTCCGAACCTTAAGAGTTGCATCTTTGCATTTTCTATTTAGAAATCTCATGTACTTGAATTTTCTAGCAGTATTATTTTAATAAATGTATGTTATTTTTTTCTTAAAATTTTATTATCAAATTTTTGAATATTCCAGGAGGCAAGTACCCCCTTCCCCCATTCCGGACGTCCATGCCTACGGCAAATTTTGATACGTGCTATGCAGTGTTACAGTACAGCTAGGAAGTGTTCTCCGTTTACTGATATGTGGCATGGGGAGGGGTCTTTGGACAATTTTTGGAATTTGAAAATGGCGCAATATTTGCGGGAATTTCTGCCCGAATCAGGGACCAAAAAATCTTGGTGATGAATATTTTACGCTACATCAAAATATTTTTTGATTTACCTAAACACCACAGTGCCTATACTGGGCGTGAAGTTGCGATAGTATTATCGTATAGCTATGGACTGAGTGAGAGGGCGGCGTAGCGGACGTTGTATGTACGGAACCAGTCTACTTTCTGAACTTCGAGATAGAAAGTAGCTCATAGGTCCAAAAAATTAAGGCTTGTGAACTGGGAAGTCCTTTCGCTATTAAAGCAGACAAATATGATGTGATGGTAGCAAGGAACTGGAAAAAATCATTTTAGTGAGACCAGTGGTGTACCTACGAATTCGATGTTGGGAGGGGAGGGGACACGATTTACTAAGCGGATCGCCACCACGGGTTGGCGCGGAGCGTACAAGAAAATTTTTGGCTCCCAAAGGTTTCCAGATGGCATGAGATCGCATCTCCGGGCTGTCTGACTTGCGCTGAAAATATTTCTAAATTGGCATTTCTGGTACTGAAATTTTGTTCAATGAGACATATTTAACCAGATTTTTTCATAACTTCCGGGTGAATAGGGATGTTCTTGATGATCACCATGGGCAGCGACTCGTCTTTGAAAGTGGGGGATATAGTCAGCGGCAATATCTAAGCGGAGTCCACCATCGGTTGGCACGGAGCGTAGAAAATTTGGAAAAAATACCCAGATCACTAGAAATGGTCCTTCCCATGCTTTCCAACGTAATACTGTACTAAGACAACTGTCATACGTCTCTCCTTAAAAATAGGCCTATTGGAAAAAGTCTAGAAAAGGTGAAGTGTTCTGATTTCTAGATCTGCCTGGTTGATTTCGTGGGGATATAGTGTACAGCATTCACTCATCCATTTTCATGAGGGGGATGTATCCCCAGCTCTCTTGAGTGTTTTTACCCAATGACTATAATATATTGATATATATATATATATATATATGCGTGTGTGTGTGTATATAATGTAATGTAATGTAATGTAAATTTATTCTTATTAGACGCATTACATGTAAAACATCTCAAAGCGTCAACAAAGATAAAATAACAGTAAGAGTAAAATGAAATAAAAAATTAGATAAAAATTAGATAATATATATATATATATATATATATATATATATATATATATATATATATATATATATATGTATATATATATATATATATATATAGGTCGAAAGTTGTGTAAACTGTTTCGATCATGAAAGTTAAATAAATCCCAAGTACTGGCGTAGCCTTTATGAACAAGGGAAAGAACAGAAGAAAATAAATCAGAGAGAAAATTAAGAAATGAGAATATAAGAAAAATATGAAACATATAAAATGAGAAAATAAGAAACATATATATATATATATATATAGGTCGAAAGTTGTGTAAACTGTTTCGATCATGAAAGTTAAATCAATCCCAAGTACTGGCGTAGCCTTTATGAACAAGGGAAAGAACAGAAGAAAATAAATATATATATATATATATATTTGATATATATATATTTCTCTAATTCGGCACTTAGGGGGAAAGTTGTTGTTGAAAAGTCGACCTTAAGGGGAAAAAAATTTTCGGGTGACATATAAGTTTCGCCTTAACGTTTCCACACACTTTTTCTATAGGAATACGTAAACTTACAAGGGCGCCCTCTTAGATTTACACACTAGATGCCATTACTTCAAAGTTGTCAAATTTACGGACACCTAGCTGTTAACACGAACGGATGGCTGGCCATTGAAATAACGTTAATTATATGTTTGGACGTTAGGGCGAATTTATTTCTTATGTATTTTATTATCTTTTTTTCGCCCTATGTACAAGCAGATATAACAATTTCCCCTTAAGGTGGGAATTAGCGTTATATATATATATACATATATATATATATATATATATATATATATATTATATATATATATATTATATATATATATATATATAATATATATATATTCCACGTTCGATCTACCTAACTTCGACCTACTGATTATTCATTACCCGCTTGGGGAATTACCATGGTAACAGGAGAGAAAAAGTGAGTGCGGCAGTATTTGTACCTTGTTCTACGTCTACAACCACAAGTGTCACAATGGCCAAGTGGTTAAGGCGCTCGCCCGGTACGCGAGAGACCCGGGTTCAATTCCTGGTTGTGACTTGATTTTTCTCTCTGAATTTATTTCTTCTGTACTTTCCCTTGTGTGAAAAGGCTATGCCAGCACGTGGGATTGATTTCAACTTCATGATCGAACACCAAACACAACTTTCGACCTACTTATTCCACGTTCGATCTACCTAACTTCGACCTACTGATTATTCATTACCCCGCTTGGGGAATTACCATGGTAACAGGAGAGAAAAAGTGAGTGCGGCAGTATTTGTACCTTGTTCTACGTCTACAACCACAAGTGTCACAATGGCCAAGTGGTTAAGGCGCTCGCCCGGTACGCGAGAGACCCGGGTTCAATTCCTGGTTGTGACTTGATTTTTCTCTCTGAATTTATTTCTTCTGTACTTTCCCTTGTGTGAAAAGGCTATGCCAGCACGTGGGATTGATTTCAACTTCATGATCAAACACCAAACACAACTTTCGACCTACTTATTCCACGTTCGATCTACCTAACTTCGACCTACTGATTATTCATTACCCCGCTTGGGGAATTACCATGGTAACAGGAGAGAAAAAGTGAGTGCGGCAGTATTTGTACCTTGTTCTACGTCTACAACCACAAGTGTCACAATGGCCAAGTGGTTAAGGCGCTCGCCCGGTACGCGAGAGACCCGGGTTCAATTCCTGGTTGTGACTTGATTTTTCTCTCTGAATTTATTTCTTCTGTACTTTCCCTTGTGTGAAAAGGCTATGCCAGCACGTGGGATTGATTTCAACTTCATGATCGAACACCAAACACAACTTTCGACCTACTTATTCCACGTTCGATCTACCTAACTTCGACCTACTGATTATTCATTACCCCGCTTGGGGAATTACCATGGTAACAGGAGAGAAAAAGTGAGTGCGGCAGTATTTGTACCTTGTTCTACGTCTACAACCACAAGTGTCACAATGGCCAAGTGGTTAAGGCGCTCGCCCGGTACGCGAGAGACCCGGGTTCAATTCCTGGTTGTGACTTGATTTTTCTCTCTGAATTTATTTCTTCTGTACTTTCCCTTGTGTGAAAAGGCTATGCCAGCACGTGGGATTGATTTCAACTTCATGATCGAACACCAAACACAACTTTCGACCTACTTATTCCACGTTCGATCTACCTAACTTCGACCTACTGATTATTCATTACCCCGCTTGGGGAATTACCATGGTAACAGGAGAGAAAAAGTGAGTGCGGCAGTATTTGTACCTTGTTCTACGTCTACAACCACAAGTGTCACAATGGCCAAGTGGTTAAGGCGCTCGCCCGGTACGCGAGAGACCCGGGTTCAATTCCTGGTTGTGACTTGATTTTTCTCTCTGAATTTATTTCTTCTGTACTTTCCCTTGTGTGAAAAGGCTATGCCAGCACGTGGGATTGATTTCAACTTCATGATCGAACACCAAACACAACTTTCGACCTATATATATATATATATATATATATATATATATATATATATATATATATACATATACATATATATATATATATATACATATTTATTTTCGGCATCGGTGAGGGGGAGGGCATAGCCCAATGCACCCCATCACTAATACGCCCGTGTGTAAGCCAATTCTGTCAAAATTTACACTCGCATAGAATCTCCTATCAAATTTTTTGTGCGACATCTGTTGCCCTTTATGACAAATCTTCGCACAAAGAGGTACTGGCTAAAACACTGGTGCTATGACGAACTGATTATTTACCTCGTAAATTGTAATCATGATAGTAATTGTGATTGTATTTGAACTGATTATTTTTTCCAATTTGATCATGAAGAAATATTTCCTGCTTATGATGTTCACATGGAGCCTTAAGGTGTCCATCCACCTGCACTCATTGTGATATAGGCCTACATATTGTTCAAAGATGGCTTCATCGATGCAACTTTGTTTTTTAGTTATCAGCCAATAATTATTTAAACACTTTGATTGATGGATAGTCGACGATTAATAGCCATAGAAAATTTGAATGAATTGAATGGACAGCTTTTCCTAGCAAATTGATTGAACTAACCACGCTAATGGGGTAAACATAATTCCAATGAGCTATATTTTTTAAAACAGTTAACTTCTCATATTAACTTGACATGTAAACGGTTTTTCAAATTTTCAGACAAAATTTTATGACATCTTGACAAACTTTGGGGACCTGTGTCCCCGGGCCCCAATGGACAGGACGCCACTGCTTATGAGCCTGAGAAATCCCATTTCTGGGTCGCAATTTTTCAAACTGTTCTGCGCGCTCGGCGCCAATTGATGGTGGCGCTCCGCTTATATAGTCTCTCGGGCATTATTACATATTTCGGGCAGAGAATCTAGAGAATCTAGTGAAATGCTCCCAAGCGCCTATGACGTGGGCTATATTTTAACACAAGCTACTTTTTACACGGAAATATCGTTCTCTTTATTACTAATGTTTTTACCAGTACTTACAGGAAAACATCTTTTACTTTGTCTTAAATGTAGCCGAATAGAAGTACAGTTTATTTGCGTGTAAGGTTTCACAAATACTGACAACCCTGACCAGTATTACATGGTTACAGCGGTACCATATGTCAATTACTAAAAAAAATATTCTTAAAGTTAATAAACATCATCCAAAAATGAGAATTTCTAAACGTAATGAGTTCAAAGTTTTGCCAAACATATCACCAGTTTGCAAGACACCTTACATAAACAAAATTTCCCAAACGGGGTGGGGGGAAGGAACCCTCCCCCTGTACCGAGTCGAATCACCGGGGCCATGCTTTTAAATTTAGCATCATATCCCCTCACCACAATCTCATAAACGAATCGCCACCCTGCATGGAACTGATTGTATGTTTAGGACTTCTTATTTTGGGGAAAAATTCTATTCTATTTACAAATAATTCATTTTTAGTATTATGGAAGATTTACTACTGACATATATTAAAACACTAACCAAGCCAGACTGATCAAGGTTTTCAGTAGCTGAAAAACCTTATAAACAAACAGACTACACCTCTACGCTGCTACACTTCGGACAAACTAATGGATATTTTCCACTAAGTTTTGGGAAAACTGTAATAATGAGAACGATATCCCTTGTAAGAAGTGACTTGGGTTAAAATACAGCCCATGTTAATTGTCAAAACGATTGAACTGAAGCAATCCATGATTGGCGCTACTTTAAGCATAGTAGCAACATTAGACTATAAATTAATAATTTTTAATAATTTTAAAAACTGCTAGAAATACGTCCAAATAAAGCTGTATGTGTACGGAGATACAATATTCTTGGCACATAGATTTAGAGGGGATATGTTATAATATATCCCCTCCCCTATTTTCATAAGGGGATATTTTCCCCATCCCGGGTGCAGGATCGTCGTTCTTGATGGGAATTGTATTGGAGAGAGAGGACTCAAGGCTGCAACAGTTTCATATTTTTGAAAATATAGGTTGAAACAATAGCTTTGGATTACTTCATATCCCAATAAGGCAGTAACTGAGCTCTCAACTTGGTTCGCATGAAAAGGAGATGAAGTCAGCAAGTCGAGTAGGTTAATTTTCCCTTACTAGTTGTCACGAAATCACATCTATAGCAGCGTTTAAGTATTTTATCTGGTTAAGACCATGGGCGTTCATCCTGGGGGGCGGGGGACACGTCCCCCATATTTCGATTGGTGGGGACATAATATCAAATGTCCCCCCCCCCCATTGCAGGGCATATCTTGCACTATATCAATTAATAGGCCTACTTCAAAAGCCGAGTTGCGAACCGATAATGTTCTTTCGAGTCTGAATCGTGAAATTGCAAAGCGCGCGAAGATTTTTGGTAGGCCTACACACAACATATGTAATCATTAAGGATAAAAAGGGAAAAATAAAACTGTAGGGGTTATATACCGTGTCGGGGATAACACACATAGTGTCGAAACCATAGACTTCTCGATGAAATAGCTAAATTTCGCTCCGTGAGTCGCTCACCAACTGAGTTACCGCATGACACTCACAAGATAACAACAACCAGGCTTTGTGATATGGGATAAATTTACGACCTCGATCTACATACTCCTGCCTGTTACTTGGTAAGGTTAACAGGACTTATGCTATCCTAGCTACATGGAATGGAATCGTTGATGAAACTAAAGTTACTCTTAAGCGCGCGTAGCGTGCCGAAAGTTTTGGGTTCTTATTAGAGAAACTGATCTCTTGAGAGCAAAAACAGTTAAAAGTCGAGCACTTTTAATGGAACTGAACTTCTCATATACAATGATACGAATGCAGGATGCTGATATACGTAAGCCTTTATCAAATAGAGCCACGACACTACTCTTTTACGAAACGTGGGGCATTAGATATTTAGGCTCCTTCATATCCTTTTCTCACCATCAGGGCTGTCGTAACTTGTGGCCTCTGACCCTTGTCTGGAAAATTCTGTCGCCACCCATGGGTCGGTTATTGATATGGCTTTCAAAAGGGTCATTTCTTCAAACCCAAAATTTTCGGTACGCTTTGCCCACTTTCCTCAGTTCCGTTACTTATAGCTTTGAAAAGTACAAATCCTTACCTATTTTCAAACACTTAATTAGTTGAAACAGGAAGTTACATTTGTTGCAACTCCCTGGCACGGCTTGTGACTCGATGGGTGAAGTAAAATGTTTTGCCCGAAAGTTACCAACCGCCTGGACAGTTGACTATATAAGCTTTAAATAAGTACAATTTTGGTTTTATGTAGTCGTACCAAAAAAGTTACCCGAAAAGAAAAATTTCGGCGCCCTTCGAGCGCATGCGTCACGGTTTGCCTTCCATTTCATGGCATCTTTCAATGTAATTCATAGCATGATGTGGAAGGCTGGGACTTGAAAGTACGTCTTCGCCTTACTACATTTTCAGACATTGCCAGAGTT
This sequence comes from Holothuria leucospilota, assembly GCA_029531755.1. Lineage (NCBI taxonomy): Eukaryota > Metazoa > Echinodermata > Holothuroidea > Aspidochirotida > Holothuriidae > Holothuria > Holothuria leucospilota. Next base: position 18,213 of record JAIZAY010001050.1, read on the forward strand.
ACCTATTGAGCGCTTCGCGCGCAGCCATTATCGGTTTGGATCATGGTTTCCCAACCTTGGGATCGCAACTCCAATTGGGGTCGCGAAATCCTTATCGTAGGGACGCGAGCTAGTGCGAAAATATTTGAAAATTTGTCACTCCCTAATGAAAAGTAGTAAACATTCAGTAATCCAGCAATTCTGCATTGCTCGAAACGACAGATTAACTTAACACATGGCTTAAGCGACTTCGTGAAGTAAAATGCAATCACTAAAAGCTAGAAGTATGAAACTGAATGTGTGATTCTATTTAGGGGTGTATTTATTGGTAGTGGCCCATCCAAGGAGGGCCTCAAGGGGATTGATCCCCCCTCCTTCCGGCTGGGATCTCAGTGCTTTGTCAGTGTTTTTTTTTATTATTATTTTTTATAGATGACTCTGTATGTAAAGCTGTAGGCTAGTTTTTTTTTTTTACAGCGGTAAGCGGAGCCGGGTACGTCGTTCTTTTCTAGAACGTGACAAAACTAACAGTCAGAAAATGTACAAATTTTATAAGACTTTTGTATCACGATAAAGTTGCAAGAAGTCTCGAAATGCATATTATCAGTTAATGTATTGTCAATGCATTCTGCGAGAAAACATGTGCCAAACTATCACTGCCAAATCTGACCATATTTTGACAATCTGCTAATAATGTTTATCATCATAAGGAGGGTTTTCCATCCAGGAAAATTGACAACACCATTTTCATGAGCTTACTTGCGGAGCCTGGGAAAGACGATTTCAAGCGATCAAGGGGGTATTTTATCCCCAAAATTTCTGGTACGCTCCGGGCCAACTGATGGTGGCGCTCCACTAGTTTTCCCACAATTCTCAGCCCTCCCCAGTCCAAAATACACTTACGACGAAAAGCATTCTGAAAAGCGCACTTGTTAGTCCTTTACCCCTTTTTGCTATACCTCTGTAGGGGGTCTAATATCACCTTCCTGTACCCATTGCCCATTGCTGGAAGCCGTTTGCCTAAAATAATTACAAAAAAAAAAAATAAATAAAATTGTTGTAATGTTTTTACAATAATGTTGTTGCCGGATTAAAATATCGGCTACACATGAACAAAAATATGAAAAATCTTGCCCGGGAAAATGTATTCGAATGATGCTAAATATTGCACCAGATTGCATCTCGGTATAGTTAATATTTCAAAACCCCTCTCCTTTGACCTCTCCCCCAGGACGGCGATCAGTGAACTGAAGGTCTACCCCCTTACGAAAATCCTTGATCCGGCCCTGACTAATGAATGAGCACATACGAAAACGCCCCCGAAAAAATGCGTGTCTTTAAACCAAGGTACAGTTATTGTCCCCAACCCCCCCCCTTCGTCTACCGGAACAAATACAGCGCCCATCGAGTTTAATACTCAACGTTATAGATATGCCTATGATACACTTGTTAATGCACTTCTGTCCATTGCTATGTCGCCTTTCACGCAAAACTTCCGATACCACGAAATGTACAAGGATTCTGCACCTTGTTTGTGTCTAACGAAACGGTGGAGATGTTTATTTGTGGATAGGTTTTTAGTAATAAACTGGTTGTGCTTTGCAGCAGTTTTACGTGAAATAGCCTATGCGGCAAGTGGTAAAGGCAAGAAAAACGATAGTCACCATGGGATGAAAATTAGTTATCAATTACCTTTAAACTCATTTTGAATTTACATTTATAAATTGCCTCGTGGACGAGATAAAATGGTTTCGCGGGCCGCGTACGGCCCAGGGGCCGGAAGTTCCTCGCCCCTGGTTTAAAGCATCATCTTCTTTTGTCCCCTCTCCCCCAATCCCCAACCTCTCGCAGAGGCACTGCTAACAGTAGGTATACATTAGCATCGTTTGCTTGATCATTAGTTTTAGCATTTGTGTGTTGGTTGCACGTTAGCCTAAATGCGATACCTTGGTATGTGCAGGATACTGCTGGCAAACTGCATGTTAATTTACAGTAGGGCTATGTAAAAAAAACGTACTTGTGGTATTCCACAGAAAAAGATTGCAGTCAGTTACAGGTACACTTCAGAAGAACTAGAAAGGAAACCAGTTGTTTCCAGGTTTCACCAAAGAAAAATATGACCAGCTTTAAATTTGCTTTGATTATGTGATGGTGTAACTTCCGTTGACTATCAGACACCAGTAACTGACTCGAGTTGACTCGACCAAGATGTGTTTGACTTGACTTGAAAATGTGCTTGACTTGACTTGACTTGGAAATGTGCTTGACTTGACTTGAGCAATGTGACAAATGACTTGACTTGACTTGCGACTCGGCCATCGTTGAATTGACTTGACTTGTGAGTCGACATAAGGGTGACTCGTTGCAACACTGTCTATAATTTAAGGTAACACATTGTCTGGCACCAAACCAATTTAAACGCCAAAATTAATGATACTGCGACCTAGGTGGGAAAAAATGTGTATGAAAAATAAAAAATATCGCTCTCACTTATGGAAGCACCTTCTTCCACTAAAACGGCAAGCAAATACTTAATAGGGTATCAATTACAATGTAATGATTTAATATATAATTCTAATCAAGTAATTGTCTGACACAAAGCTAATTTGAAGGTAAAAATGAATAATAGTCCACCGTTCTATTTCGGTATTTAAAAAATTTATGTATAAGAACGAATAAATATCGCCCTCGTTTATTAAAAGCAAATTTACTAACTAACTAAAACGGCAAACAAATATTCAAATTAGGTAACAATTACACGGTAATAATCTATTTTACAAATGAAAATTTATGTAAAATGCCGAATAAATATCGTCCCCACTTAAGAGAAACGAATTCAATCACAAAAATGGCAAACAAATATCCAAATGAGTGAGGTATCAATTAAAAGACAATGATCTCATCTGTAACTTAATTCAAAGTAAGTCGTTTTCTGGCACCATGCCGAATTAAAGGCCAAAATTCATGATATTGCAACCTATAGTGGCGAAAATGTATATGAAGAATAAAAAATATCGCCCTCACTTATGAAAAGCCATTTCACTCGCTGAAACGTCAAAAAATTATTCAAAAAGTATACAAAAATTTATGTAAAGAATGAATGAATATCGCTCTCACTTATGAAAAGCAAATTCACCCACGGTAACGGCAAATAAATATTAAAATGAGGTATCAATTAAAAGATAATGATCTCTTCTGTAATTTAAAATTATTCATTGCCTGGCACTATGTCTATTTAAAGGCCTATAATAATGACACTGCGACCTATGTGTGAAAACGTGTATGAACAATAAAAAACATCGGCCCCACTTAAGAAAGCAGTTTCACCAGCTAATACGGCAAACCAAATATTCAACTAATGTAACAATTAAAAGTTGATAAACCCGTCCTAAATTGAAAGTTACCAATTTGTATGGGACCAATACGATTTTAAAGGCAAATCTCAATGATACTGTGGTCTGTATTGGGAAAATGTGTATAAAGAATAAAAAATATCACCCTCACTTCTGTAAGCACCGTAACCCGTCGAAACGGCAGCAAATATTAAAATGAGATATCATTTACAACGTAATGATGTCATCTATAATGTAATTTAACCAATTGTCTGACATAAAGCCCATTTAGAGGTCAAAATGAATATTATTCCATTGTTCTCTTTGAAAAATGTGAAAAATACAAAATACTGCCCTCACTTATTAAAGCAATTTCAACCACTGAAACGGCAAACAAATATCGTGATTGCATGTTTCACTAATTTCAACTTATTTCCTCTTTTTGATTGAGCATTCTACCCTTGGAATTACCTTCGCTGATTTGCTGAAACCCGTTTGCGGCCAACTCTCGCTAAAATTTGGTGCTAACTTCAAACTAAATATCGTGCTAAAATGTGGTGCTAACTTCAAGTTAAATATCGTGCTAGCAAAATATCGTGCCAACTTCAGCCGGGTAGAGACTTGGCCAAGTCTAACTTCAATTCATGTCGTGGACTATAGCCTAGGCCTATTAACCTTATTCGCACGCTCCTTCAATCTGATCTGTATGTGCCAATCACTGTACGTGTTTAGCAGAACGTAATCTGTCCTACTGTTACCTTCGACGGTCTCTCTTCACCTTTTTTTGGGGGGGGGGGGTTTTTTATGTGTGGAAGTATCAAGAAGCAAGAATCAAGTAGATGCGTGATCTGAGGAAAAGACAGTCGGGTGATCAAGTGTACTCCCTGGTACGGTGATGACTACGTAACAGCCAGTACCAAAAACCGCCTAGCAACGGATTCTAAGAGAGAAAGACATTTCAAAACTTTAAGCTGTAACCCTCGTCCATATCATGTAAATGAGCGGAGTAAGGACACGAAATGATAGAAAGATATTTGCGGAAAAATTTGGAATACCTCCCAGAATTGAGTGCTGTGAGTAAAGAAACCCACAAGTACCCAGGTACGACATTTAAGGAATGTCACCACCGGAAATTCTGGATGCC
>JAIZAY010000573.1:0-32500 GCA_029531755.1 Holothuria leucospilota
AATCAGAACAAGACAAGAAACAAAAAATTGAGTAAAGAAAAGATAATTAACTGTAAGGCATATTAAATCACTGTAGTATTATGGGCAAGGCACTGTAATTTTACACCAGGTCACATGAAATTCTAAATGACCTCTATGAAGAGGCATATCACCAATAAATATCACTACTTTAAATCTAAAGAACCTAACAACCAAAATGTGTACATATTAAGACAGGGGATACTAAAAAAATTGTGCATTGCACAATAAAAAATGCGTGTTCAAGATATGAATATATGACTTGCTAGGGTAAAGGCAAACAACCCTCATAGACAAAGAAAAGCAATGATCAAATTGAACAAGATACGGATGGATATTTAGCACCAGCTATGAAAGATAAAGGCAAACAACCCTCATACACAATTCACTTAAATGATCTAATTGAACATACAGATTACAGCTGGCACTGGCTATGAAGGGTAAAGGCAAAGGACCCTCATAGACCAAGTATGTAAATAAATAACTTTTGGACTACAAAGATATAAATATAGGACTTGCTATGAAGGATAAAGGAAAACAACCCTAATACATTAACAGTGCATTTGAATTGATCTAACTGAACTTTTTTTATATGTTGAACAGGAATTTACAGCTGGCACTGGGCTTACGAAGGGTGAAAGGCAAAGGTACCCTTCATTAGACAAAGCAAATGATCATAATATGAACAAAAAAAGACTTGGGTTGGGGGGTGGATGAATATATTAAGCACCAGGCTATGAAGGATTTAAATGGCAAACAACCCTCATTACACAATTCACTTAAATGATTTAAACTGACTCATACATTATTACAGCTGGGCACTGGCTAATGAAGGGAAAGGGCAAAGGACCGCTCATAGACCAAGTATGTAATAAATTTCTTTTGTACTACGAAGATATAAATATAGGACTTGCTATGAAGAGTAAAGGGCTAAACAAAACCTCATACACACAATTCACGTTAAATGATCTAACTGAACAATACAGATTAGCATCGCTGGCACTGGCCTATTGAAAGGGGTAAAGGCAAAGGACCCTCATCAGACAAAGCAACGGATCAAATTGAACAAAAAACTGATGAATATTAAGCACCAGCTTATGAAGGATAAAGGCAAACAACCGGCTCATACACTAATTTCACTTAAATGGATCTAACTGAACATAACATATTACAGCTGGCATTGGTTGTGATTTGTTGTGGGGGGTTTGCTGCTATGAAGGGTTAAAGGCAAAGGAGCCCTTCATAGACCAAGTATGTAAATAAATTGTCTTTTGTAGCTATCGAAGATATAAATATAGGACTTGCTATGAAGAGTAAAAGGCCAACAACCCTGCATACGCACAATTCACTTAAATGATCTGAACTGAACATACTGATTACAGCTGGCCAGTTGGAGTGGGGGGGGTAAATGGGGGAAGGGGGGGGAGGGGGGGGGGGGGGGGGGGTATTTCTGGCTATGAAGGGTAAAGGGCAAAGGACCCTCATAGACGCAAGTATCGTAAACAAAATTTCTTTTGCTACTTCGAAGGATATAAATATAGGACTTGCTATGAAGGAGGTAAAGGCAAACAACTCGCTCATAACACACTTCACTTAAATGATCTAACTGAACATTACAGATTACAGCTGGCACTGGCTATGAATGGTAAAGGCAAAGGACCCTCATAGACAAAAGCAATGAATCCAAATTGAACAAAAAACTGATGAGATATTAAGCCACCAGCTGATGAAGGATAAATAGGCAAACAACCCTCATACACAATTCACTTAAATGATCTAACTGAACAAGACATATTACAGCTGGCCACTGGCTATGGAAGGGTAAAGGCAAAGGACTCCTCATAGACCAATGTGATGTAAAGTAAAATTTCTTTTGTACTACGAAGATATTACAATATATGGGGGGGGTGTACTTGCTATATGGAAGAGTAAAGGCAAACATAAACCGCTCATACACAATTCACACTTAAATGAATCTAACTGAACATACAGATTACAGCTTGGGCACTGGCTATGAAGGGTTAAGGCTAAAGGACAGGCCTCATAGACCTAAGCAATGATTCAAATTGAACAAAAAACTGATGAATATTAAGCACCAGCTATGAAGGCTCAAGGCAAACAACCCTCAATACACAACTTCACTTAAATAGATCTACACTGGAACATATGCATATTACAGCTAGGCACTGGCTATGGAAGGGTAAAGGCAAAGGACCCTCATAGACCAAGTATGTAAATAAATTTCTTTTGTACTACGAAGATATAAATATAGGACTTGCTATGAAGAGTAAAGGCAAACAACCCTCATACACAATTCACTTAAATGATCTAACTGAACATACTGATTACAGCTGGCACTGGCTATGAAGGGTAAAGGCAAAGGACCCTCATAGACCAAGTATGTAAATAAATAACTTTTGGACTACAAAGATATAAATATGGGACTTGCTATGAAGGATAAAGGAAAACAACCCTAATACACAGTGCACTTGAATTGATCTAATTGAACATACATATTACAGCTGGCACTGGCTATGAAGGGTAAAGGCAAAGGACCCTCATAGACAAAGCAATGATCAAATTGAACAAAAAACTGATGAATATTAAGCACCAGCTATGAAGGATAAAGGCAAACAACCCTCATACACAATTCACTTAAATGATCTAATTGAACATACAGATTACAGCTGGCACTGGCTATGAAGGGTAAAGGCAAAGAACCCTCACACCAGTGTTTGCACTTACGAATTGAATCAAGGGGGAGTTTCCCCCCCCCCCCCACCACCACTTAGGGCTTAAGGGTAAAATATTCACCTGCCAGCAGGGCCAGTAACTTTCTAAGTCTACTATCCCTACCAATTTTTCACTAGTCCACTGTAAAAAAAGACAAATGTTATGGCCAAATTAGCTGGTACCTTGCAGAGCAAGAATTAGATGCCAAAGGAGCCATGGGAGAATGAAGAGCCCCAGTCCAGGGGAAATTTGTTTGGATCAACTTAGAATCATGCATGGTTTTGTACAATTTTCTTGTAACAGTGCCATGAGCGCCCTCTGTCAGAGGGGAAGAACTCGGGCTGCCTATGACTTCTTGTCCCTCTCCTCATGGCTTCAGAAACATCTGTTTATTAACAGTGGCAAAGATTCCAGCAACTCGGCAATTGGATTTGGATGCGACTTACAGACTCAAGTTTGGTCTGCACCTAGCAGTGATATATGGCAAATAAAATAATTTTTTTAATTTAAATGTACCATAAAATATTGCCAAGAAAAAGGCTACACATCCTGTCACCACCCATTTCGCATTATGCTTGCTTCACAACATGTCCTTGTAAAGTTTGGAATAAAATCATGCCAGAGTGTTTAGCCCTGTATCTACCTGTAGGACTCCTTCCACAGCACAAATTTACACTTGTGTACTGAAGGCTAGGTTCATTATACTGCACATATTACACGTTAGGCTATGGTCAAAGTGCAAAGCTTTGCGCTTTGACCATAGCCTCTGAATAAAGATGCCCTGTAGAGAAAACCTGTCCACCTAAAGCTTGCGATTATATTGGGAATAGTTGTTTTAGGGTCTAATGCTAATGCACATGTCTGGCAACGGTTTGGGGCATTCTTAATTGATCTGGTTTATTTTCCATTCTTCTAATGAATGAAATAGCTACCTCTGCTTTGCACAGTACAAAGTGTACATTCAGAGAAAGTTTTGTTTGCTTTTGAGGTCGAACCATTTATTTTATGCCTGAAATCTCTTCTTTGGAGATGTAAAAGAATTTGCCTTTATTCTACATGTGTCAAAAACTGTCACAGAAATAATATCAATTATATACGTTATTTTTCATGTCATTCAGAATGAGTAGGCTATGGTCAACATTTTGATAAAAGTCTGATGGCTTCGTTTACACTACATCATACTTGTAAACAAACCCTTGAAGGCTGATCAGCCAATAACAATCATTCTTAGTGATTGCATCTATATATTGAGACAAAAACATAATTCATTCCTGTTGTCTGTAATTAACTGCTACATTTTACCCCTCTTTAAAATGTTTGTTATTTTTACAACGCAGAGAAGGCCAAATAAACAACAATTTTTACTGAGTTAATTTAAAGAGTTGTGCGGCATTTTAACTATCCCGACGCAGAAACTGCTGGCCTCGGGCCAGCGGTTACGTAGAGCCCTGATGTTTCGAGTCAGATTTTTGCAAAATGAGGAGGATGAGGGGCTTTTTATATTTTTATTTTCCCAAGATGGCTGCAACAGATTTCTAGCAATCTTCAAAAGGAAGTGGGCAGGGATGTGAAACATATATATTTTTTTACTCTGCCATATATTTTTGGGGGGAATTTCTGATATGAAGGGGAGGGGGGATTTCCTAATTTCAATTCAGTGAGTGATGGGCACGTAGCATGGATCTATTGTGATTGCATCATCTTATTTGTACGATGTGGTCCCTTTTCTACATAAATACTGATGAGTGCCAAGAGCTGCAATATAATTGGATGAATTTTGAGAACAGCTGCGATTATCCTGCAACCCTGCACCTTAATGGACAATAGAAATATAAATGTAGGCCTTGCTATGAAGGGTAAGAGCAAAGAACCCTCATAAATATACTACTGTACGTAAATATGTGGTCTGTTAGACAACCCTCATAGACATTTAGCACTAAAATGATGAAATATTGGAATTTGGGAATTTTTGCATTTGCATTTTGACTTCTAATTTACAAGCCACGTGCCACAAACACACACACACACATGACATCACCATCACATAGATATCTTGCCTGTGGTCCTTTTGTCCTGAACATTATGATGCATGTATTTTCGATGTCACAATATTTATAATAACCAGCAAATGAATGTTTTCCAGTCACTGTATGCTGACTCCAGGTTGTTTATTCTCTGTTGCTTGCTCAGTGAAACAATACTTCTTACACCAGAGTATCTTGAGATGTTATTCATGAAAAAAGGGTTATCACTCTTATTTGTTTGTTCAGTTCATTCTCTAGTGAACCACACTTTCATTCTTACGCTCCCTCGTCCTCATCCACCTCTTCACTCGATTCCTGTCCATCCTCAAAAGAATCTTCTGTCCTCACCACTTCTTCTTCCTCTCCCCTGGGCTGTGTCTGCAATACACCGACTTCTTTTGTCACTCTCATTTTGATGTGAGCTACCAACTGTTCATCCACATCAAACCCAATCACATTTCTGCCTTCACGCAGTGATGCAACCAACCCTGTACCTGTCACAACCAACAACAATAATGAGACAATAGATTAGTCCCCAAATCAAATTTTTATAATGATAAATTTTTCCAATCCATTGGTGAAAATAACCACTTCCTTACTATAAGCTGCCTACAAAAATTACAGCGACATAGTGCATTTCTGTTATATTCGCTTCATTATGTTTTATGTTCACAAGGTAATTTCGTGCCTTTTTATAAATGTACATACCATGTTGGAAACTTTTTGCAGTTTGCTGACTTATTTACTTGGAAATACTGAATGAGGTTCATATCACAAATGAGGACCCATGAGATGCTTTAAAAGGGACTGTAACTTTGCAACAGATCAAAAGGCTTTGAAAGAAATATGCAGTCCACTTTATATGGTAAAATGTATGACAACAGGAAAGAGCACCTGCAGGAGACGAAATTTTACTCTCCAAGAATAGGCTTATCCTAACATCGTTTAGGAATGAGCCACAAGCACACAGTCCAAGTTGCTACCACCAACTATTTACTTTTAAGTAAAGACAGTGATTCACCAATGAGAAGTGTCTCTCTCCCTCCACACTCTCTTCACCGCTTCTTAGGCACACCCGAATTGCCACCCCGATTCGCTGATGACCTGATGAATTTTTCCGAACTCTCCTTGGGATTTTGTCACAGTCGTTCTACGTCGCCCCAAAATAAAAGACACGCATTGAAAGTACTCGTCTAATAGCGTACCTTGTGCAGCACAGAATACGTCGCGGGAAGCACTACACACTGGCCCTGGTGATGACAATGCTTTAACCAGTTCAGTATAGATGCCTAATGGCTTCTGTTGACTGTCCACTACTTTATCATCATGCCTGTAGTAGTCAACAGGTGGAAAGTTTCTTGCACAAAAGTTTTGGTCTGTCATCCTACTGGACTCAGGATGAGAGAAGACTGGTTGAGCGAAGCGAAACCCCAACGCTTTTCCCCCTTGAGAGCACATTTTTGGTGTTTTTTAATGCCCAAAACACCACAATACTTGTCAATGTAGGGCCTTTGAAGAGAAGAAAAAGTTTTCTTTAAAGTTTACATCACAACTCAAGTTTCTCACTTTTAAAAGTGCACTTTACACTGATATATTAAATCTTATTTGGGTGCAGCTCTCTGGTGTTTGCCATTAGCTAAGCCTTCCCCTATTTCTGCAAGACTGCAATTTTCGCAGAATTGATTGCGATTACGATTACTTCAATAAATATGACTGATTGTAATCGATTACTATTACCCAAAGCCTGCTACTTTTCCTTTTGAATAATTCATTAGTAATAAAGTGTAATTACAGGCAATCTGGTGATACATATATGTTCTGAAATAAAATTTATTTGACAAAAACTTCACATTCTTTCTGTTCTTTAATTTTTGCAAAACAGCAGCACACTTGGACTAGACACTAGATGTTAATTGTTCTATCAAATTTAATTTATTTCCTTCAAGATTCTTACAAATGGCCAGTGTTGGAAGCGCGGCAGAAAAAACAGCAACTAGGGAAGCTCTTTACCGGGAAATCTAACGACTCATGGGAAATCCCTCCATGTCAAAAGAAAAAATCTAAGGATGTGAGAAATTGGAATGATAACAAAAGCAACATGAAGAAAAGCAATTGATTTCTACTCTAGTTGAAACCTTTAAAAATAAACAGTTTCATTTACCAGCCGCCAGTTTAAAAGTTATACATGGAAAAAGAAAATATCAAAACCGTGAAAAAAAAAATGCAGCAGCAAGGCAGAGAGGGGTGGCAGACGTAACCAAGTTCACAGAAAAAGTAGAGCAGTTAGTTACACAATGACATTACATCTGGAACTTATGCAAAGGCTCGAACAGTTAACTATTACTTACTCTTGACTGCACTGGGCACCACATAGAATGCCGCCATCGGAGCCTGAAAATGGCGAGTCTCCCGTATAGCAGCTGCGACCATCGCCATATCACCTGTCGGACTTAGAACAGCCACAGAGAACTCCTCATGACCATGGTTCAAGTTGATGCCTGTTACAGTAGCCAGGCACATCCTGATATCACTTTCTCCCCATGTCTGGAAAATAAGTAGTAGCATTTCTTTGTCATGAAATAAGACAAATGGCTAAGAAAATTTACTCTGAAACACTATCATCAAACAGTATGACTATACTTTCCAAATGTCATCAGAGAGCCATGCAGATGCAAGACAGTTCTTTTTTTAAAGAACCTGGCAGGAGCTACCTATTCTAGTGTACATCTGAATAAAGCATTCCAACTGTGTTACAGTACATGAACACAAATTTTGAAATTTTATACCAATTGATAGACAATCCCACTGCCTAGGACCCATAGTTCCCAAGCTTTTCCGACTGCCTATATCCCCAATTTTTTGCGCTACCTTTCTTAGAGACAACGAAGACTGGAATCCCATTCCCATATTTATTACCACACTGGGTGGCGCTTAGAATGTCAAGTATCCCCTTTGGTGTTTGCTGGTACTCCCACTCTGGAAACCATAATTCTAAGAAATCGGAGGCCCGAATTATACTATCATAGTAAACAATATTTCTAGGAAATCTTCATAACCATATTGTTCTAATAAGTCCCAATTCTTCAGCCATGAGCAGAGGCTGCCTCATGAAACCAGAACTTAACGTAAACTTAGGTCTCACCTCTGGTTTGTCTAGTAGGACCAAATCAACTCCTGAAAACTGAGGCACTCTCTCCTTGATATTGTCTTCCTCAATTTGCATTTCAGTGCTTGAGATGAAGGTCCCAGAGGAGTGCATCAATCCTCTAAAATGGCCCACAGGTTCCTGTAGCAAACTTTTGCAAAAGGACCGGAGTTCCCCCGGAACTGAGCGCAAAGGGTTCCCTAAGAACTGTTCCAAACATGACCTTTTTGTCTCTGCTGGAAATCTTTCACAGGCATCCCCCCATGTTTTGGATCCTGTCAAGTCAATGAACATTTTTTGGATGATCTGCAGTTTGTATAAGTTCCTAGCTTCCTTTTGAAAGTCTGATAATGTGGAAACTTGTCCAATAAGATCTTGCAGAAGGATATTTGCAGCTTCCACAGGAAGGTTTGGCAGGTCTGACAAGGTAAAGGGTTTCATGGTTGGGCCATTGATTATTTCACTAGGCTTAAGTTTCTGGTTTTTTAGTTGTCCATTGCCAAACATTGTTAACATGGTCATAAGGTTCGTGTATGTGCTGGATTCCATGGTGGCCAACTTGAAAATTACTTTCATAACAGCTTTGGAATGATCCTGCAAAAACAAAGGTAAATTATTTGGTACAAAATCACTGAAAATTATGTGAAGAAATGCAATAACCTTTCAATAACTTTCCTTGCCTACTTTTCTTATTTTCAATTTTTCAATTTATGGGAGTATTTCACAAACTACATACGAAGCAATGCAGATATTTCCCACAGACAAATATTTGTAAATTGAGTATGGGAGTAACACAATTGTACACCTTAGCACCAACACTGCAGTGAATAAATTGTTATCCAACTGTCAGCTTGCAAATCTATGAATGTCACATTGCATCATGCTAGAATGACATGGCACATACACGACTAGGTCTGACAGTAAGCCTACAGTCTTACTGCAGCAGAGCTGCTTTGAATCTTAAAATTATCACTTTTGACCAATAGTTGTGAAAAGTGAATAAACTTTGCAGAAATTTCACCTACAATCATGTTAACCCCTTAAGGAAAGTCTTTAACTGTACCAGTTTCGATATTTAAAAAAAAATCATGCGGCCAGGAAAAACCAGAATGCAAAAATGCATCGTGGTTTCGATGAATTTAGCACTTAATGTGTAATCCCAAATAATGCCAAGCTGTCCTGTTTCTTTCAGTCATTGGTTGAATATGATGTTAAAGTGCTGGAAAATTACAGTTTCATGTTCATACTTGACCTTGGGAATTCTTGGGAATTTTTGCTGTTTGGCCTCTGGTGATTTCAGCTGGCCTCTGATTTCTGGCAAAACTTGTAGGGGTTTTTGATGGATTAAATGCAACAGCATGGGAAGTATCCAACCTTCTTAACTTGAGCTATCTTGTAAACAAGGTTTTCAGAGTTTGACCCGAGATGACCTTTGACCTCCACCATAAATAATAGGGTACTTCCTCTCACCACAAGTCATCCACATACTATGTACGAAATCTATACAAGCTTACTACCTTGTGATACCATGTAAACAAGTTTTTCAGAGGTTGACCCCGGTGAACCCATTTGACCTTTGACCTCCACCAAAAACGTTCTACCTCTGACCATAAGGCATCCACATACTACCTATTAAATCTATCTTAACTTCCTAACTTGAGATATCATGTACACAAGGTTTTCAGGATTTGACCCCTGGTGCTTGGTTTCTCTTTTCATCGAAACCAAAAACCTGCAGGCGGGTGACGAGAAACTAATTTTTTTTTACTTGGAACAGACGACTTACCCTGGAAATCCACAGTGCAAGCATTCATCATTGATAATATGCTCCCTGTCATGCAGATTACTGACCAAATAATATATCATACACAGTTGTGTAAGAGTTAATACAATTTGGGAGGACATGGTCTTTGTCTTCAACTTTTACCTGACACCATGCATAATTCACATAGAAGCAGTCTATTGTCATGGAAATAGACCCTATATTCAACGAATTATGCCAAATTATTCAAGGTTCTACCCTCTTGTAACCTCAATAACCGTCTGACTATGTTTTAACAGCTTAAGAACATGTTGCTGGAGTAAATTTTATACATACATCACCAATGACCAATCGTGCAGTGCTCTTCCACTTCTCTGAACTTTCTTCATCACTTCCTGCTGACAAATACAGGTTGCGACACAACTGGATCTAGAAAAAACAACTGAGTACACTTAATGGATGCTCCTTTCTGAATATGAGAACCAAATGGTTCATGGCTAAGTTTTGCTAGGCATTATTGATACAGTCAACAAATGATCTTGCTATCAGTGCCCACGATTCGTGAACAATATGTAACTATAATGCAAATGCTTTATACTGTGTGTTGCTTAACTTCAGCAAAGCTCAGCAGGCCTGCTTTGTAGGGTACTCGTTGCGTACTGAATACACCATGATCTGCAGACGCATTTCAAGGGCATAGCATGTGTAGTACTAATGGATTATCTTAGCAAAATCGACATCGGCTTATTCATACTGCAGTGTCAGTAAAAATATCAATTAGCGAAAGTCCTAGCACTTTGGTCAGGCATATGTACACAGGTGCTAATGCCATGCCTTTGCAGCTCGCTGTCTAGCATTTGGGTATAGTCTTTCTTCACATGATATTCCTGAACACTACGGAGTACGCACACCCCATACGTGTATTACATGATGTGTACGTAGGCTACATACTTGCGGAGAATAAAGCATGCAACCAATTTGCCACATTTCAGAACAGAATTTCCCAGCACGTTTGAGAGAAAATTATGTGCAGATGTACGCAATTTCAACCATCGCAAAATTATTTTCGCCGCATTTTAACCATAATGATGGAAATCATTCGTTGAAGATTCGATGCTTTTAACATTATTGTACATGAAGTTTCACCCTCTGTGGAAAATGTTTACGTCAAGTTTCACATTTTCAAGTTTTTCAGACATGAAGACTTGACGTCGACTCGACGATGAATCTGCAACGAACCTTAAGGGGGGTTAGGTGAAGAGTACAATTGACAGCTGCATCAGTGAGTTTGCCCGTTATCTACAATTGGCAAACATTACACAATCAACATAAACACACCTACCTTATCTTTTAGAACCATTGAATGTCTGTATTCCCCAAACTTGTTGTGAAGATTTGCCAACCATAAGATGGCCTCTGAACTCAGTGTGTCCTTGTACACGCAGCACATCCTTGACTGGAACACATGTTCATCTGGTACTGTTTCTTCAAGTCTTTTAGCAGCTGTAAGATTGTGACAACCACCGATCACTTTGTAGTGAAATGCATTAGCCTGTGGTAAACATAAAACAACAGTGAATTGTAAATTTCCTCATGGTAACAATAACAAAATGAGACTTCTCAGCATACAAAATGAACAATAAATAAGGGCAATGTCCTTCAAACTGATGGTTAACTCTAGCTACACATTGACCAAAGTGCAAAAAAGTCATAGCAGGCTTAACTCCCTCCCATGATCTTACAAATATTTACCACAGAGATCTTGGTCAATACAATAAGTATGCCCATGCCAGGGATCAACTTAAAAAGCATGCTATCATACTCATATTACTACTATATATTACATCTCAACAAAACGGATAGTGCACAACTTCAGACCAATGCCAACAGAACCACTTACAGCACAATGCCTGAAGGCCTTTCATCTGCTAAAAGTACAGCTAGTACTATCCAGAAAGGTGAAGGACACACACAAATGGGTCAATTTGTTGCTGTTTATGGGGTTAGTTGGGAAAATCCCCACCCTAACCAACCCCACCCCCCCCCCCCCAAAAAAAAACTGGAATAGGGAAAATTCCCTCTCATAGGTTGAAACCCTGCACCAACACTGCTTTGGTGTAGATTTTAATACTTTTTTAAAAAGAACTTAGCATATCTAATACTGTACTTCCATTCCCTAAGGAACTAATGTGAATGTAATGTGATCTGACTATATATGAGAATATACTCACATTACTTTCTCTGAAACACAACACATCTCTTGCTTCAATTATTACACAGAGTGGCTGGTAAAAGTGACCTGGAAATGCTTTCATCTGCTGCATTAAGTTCTGCACAAATGACTCATTCAGCTCTCTCAGCAGGGGACCGAGATGAAGGTTCCCATTTAGGACTTTTGCTGAGCCTTCAAGAAAAAAAAGAACAATAGCACATGCATGTAGCCTTTACATATACTCCAGCATCAAATATCTCAGTTGTTACTCAATCAATTTCTTTGCAAATACCTACGAGATTTAACAAAAGACTCATTCACTACCAGTCAACAATCACAGAAATGGTGCAAGCAGTGTCTTTGATCAAAGGTAGCAGAAAGATGGATGGGCAAAGTGTTGTATGCCAGCAGCTAGCACATGGAAGCATATTACATACAATGATTTTCCGAGGACTTTAGTTTCTCCAAACTCACACATTTGCAAGTGTAGTGTTGTCTCGGAGGGGTTTTTAAGGGAGGAACACAGTCCACCCCTGAGTGAAAATTCCCCCCCCTAAAAAAATACTTCCCTTATAAGAGGTCTACTCTGCCTTCAATAAAAAAGTTCAAACAATTTCAAAGCACAGTTCCACATCATGATTCCCATCAAGAAAACAATGTTCATGCCAATTTTTTATAAGCACACCAACCACAAAAATGTTATTTGGGTGCAACTACTGATTGCATAAGTGGCACAGTGTTAGCACTAAGGAATTGAACCTGGGAGGGAATTCCCTCTCCAGAAATTTTTTGGGAGGGATTTTCAAAATCAAGGAGGGGGTTATCACTTGGTAAAGATACTATGCTATTTAATGTGTGTATTATAATTGTAGTTATGATCTCAGCTGCAGAAAAGTGTACGGGATTTTCCCGCAAAAGATTTTATTTTTGTGCGGGGTTCGAAAGACAAAAGCGGGATTCACTCAATCCCGCGCCTTAGCGCGAACACTGAAGTGGCACGAGAACTTTACAACCTCATGGGGGGGGGGGGTCCTAACTAGTGTTTGCACCGGGTACCAGGGTACCCGACCGAAGATGTCAGGACCCGGTTCTGAAATTACTACCTGGGTCCAAAGGTGTCACTAACGTACATTGCACTTATGACAAAAAACTAACATGTTACTTTTCCTCACAAAATTTATCACTTATACAGTGCCTAAGAACACCCATTACCACGTCCGTACATAAGACACATTGGTGTTATGTTAACGTGCTAAGCAAAATTTCTTATTATGACTCTACAATGAACAAGCAGCCTAACGTAAGTTACACTGTTGGGTTCCCGGGTACCCAACTGACCATAGACTCTGGGTACCCGGTTCCGAATGCAAGCCAACTTCAAGGCCAACACAACAGACTGAAAAAAATAAAAAGAAACAAAGCACTCCTTGTAAATGAGAGGAAGTGATATAACCTCTGCTGCCCTCAAATTCACTTTGGAACACAAATCTAGTAATTTCATTTGGTGGTATCTCGAGAAAAACTGAACTTTTTGAATTTGGTTGCAAGTAACATGTAATATCTCATGAATACTCACCTAAGAAGGCTTTCTTAACTTCTTCTATGATGACAGCCTCAGCATCCATGGAATTAGTCTTTTTTTTGTAAAGAACTGGTACATCCTCTATAGCAGCAGTCCTTTTACGACTACTTGGCCTTGCAGGAGTACTGAAAGGAATGAAAGTACATACTGTAGTCATTGAATTTCTACAAAGTAGTCTATATACACTTGAGAGAGTTCGTTTAAACAAGATGTGCAGAGTAGGGAAGTGAGGAAGCCGTATCTAGGTTTGTGGTTTTTTTGGAATGTACAGTTGTGAAAAAGTCCATCGAGCGACGGATATTGGAGTATCGGCAAGAACACGTCATGGCAACAGGCTTCTACTACTATTCAACCATGACAGAGAATACTCCAGATTCTGAGCTCTCATTGGATAATCGTTTGGCGATCAGTACGAAATGTCGAATTTGATACAAATATGTGCTTATTCGTAGTACTATTTTAACAATTTTATGGAAATGGGGCTCAATTTTACGATCATGCATAATGTACTAGTTTTCCTCTTTTTTCGATGTCGAAGGTGTCAAAAGGAATTTTCAGATTATGGAACCAATGTCTCATTATGAAAAGAAATGAGTAACAAAATCGAGTCAAGTGTGTGGTATTCGACCCAAAACCTTTTACATACTGTCTTAATGTTACTATATCCTAATGGTGTAGAGAATCCGCGATTTCTTATGTATTTCACTTTTTGATGACATCACAGGTGTACAAAAGGTGAATATGGCCATATTAGCTTACAAACTATTTTAAGCTAATTAGTTATCTCACAAATAGACTAGTGAGACAAAACTGGCTTACTTGGCATATCTGGTGGTAAGTAACATGACCTAACTAAAAACTTCTGCTGCTATTACCCCCCTAAGGAAAATATTCAGGAAAATGTTTTGGTTTCTCTCCATTACACATGAAACGAATAAATCCTATTTTGCCATATTTTGAACATAAATTTAAATAAAAAACTATGTGTTTTACTAGAATGGACAAAATGGAACTCTGAGACAATTTAGGTAGGCAGATGAATAACAAATGCAAATTCCATGTTAGGAACGCTGAATAAGTCATTCCATGCATAACGGAGAAACCAAATTTGGTTTCTCTGTTACGCGTGGAATGTATTCATGTGAAAGAGTGCATACTTTTATTCAATGGGACTAAATGAACTACATACACGGTTGACTTTAAACCTGTGGACAATGTTGAATTATTTCAGGTGTAACAGAGAAACCAAATTTGGTTTCTCTGTTAAACGTGAAAGTACTTAACTTACAGAAGGGACATGTAAATTAAGGGACAGTTGACTCCCATACAGCCAATTCACAAACCTGTGTCGAACAGCTGGTGATTGTTGAACAACTGGCACACTACTTCCTGACAAGTCCCACTCATAAATGGAAACTGGAGACTGTGTAACAGGGTCAGAATTTTCAGCTGCATGGTGAACTTCAACTGAAACCTCATGTAAAGGAGGTGTGCCAAGGAGTGAGTTAAGTTTTCTAGATAATTCTGAGACATCTTTTACAAACGACTTCAGTTGAAGACTGAAATCTGAAGCATTCCACAAAAAATTCTCAACATTGAATGCACGTGCATTGTCTGACTGGAAAAAAATCTGCAAAACAAGAAAATAAGCAAATTATTTCTTTCTTGTTCAAGAGTATATATATATAGTTTATAAGTAGTATGCTTTCGAGCCAAGTGGGACCAAAACAAACTAGGTCCAATTCTAAGGTGAGATTTTTTCAATCAATTCACCAGATATACTATAGATCACAATGCAGGAAAATGGTGAAAACTGTGAAGGCAAAGTTGGCCCCAAACCAACTACTTCGGCCTAGTACTAGCACCGTAACCGGAGTTGTAATAATGAGTCACCTGATTTTGCAGTCTAAAGGAGGCATTTACTAGGCTTACGTTTAATGTGACTCAAGTCAAGTCAGTGCTGAGTCACTGTACTACAGTATTGCTAGGCCGGAGTAACTATAGAATACCCGCCAAGGGAAAACACCCCCTGAAAATGCATGGCTATGTTGTGAAAATTACCCTTTTAAATTAACGGTATTTACAGAAGGAACTATCATTGTCCTCCCTGATTACTGCAACTGAACAATGTCGAGAATGTAAAAAATTGTGAAAAATATTCTTAGTCCAAGAAGTCTACCTTCATGTGGCTACGTCCGCTACACCGTTGCAAAAATCTCTAAGTTATCACTTGTCTCAATGTTATGAAATTGTGAAAAATATTCTAAGTCCAGCAAATCTACCCCATGTCACTACACCGACTTTGTTGGCTCCACCGTGAAGAAAATAGATTGAAATTGTGAAAGGGACATTCCATGGTATTTCAATGTTAGTCATGGGACAATCACATCAGGGCTGGAAAAAATGCAAATTTCCCGGCAAGCCGGAATTTATTTCCCCCGTGATTATAATTCTTTACTATCTAAGCGGAGCGCGACCATTGGTTCGCGTGTAGCGTAGAGAAAATTTTTGGCAAAATGAAGCCTCCCAGATTGCAGGAAACGGCCCTTCCGGGCCCTGATGATTGCATCTCAGGCCAGGGCTCGAAAAATATTTTTGAAAGAAGTAGCCGTCCAGCTTTTTGGTATCAGACTGTACGTGGTAACCCGACATGACTTCGTTTGAGCCCGACACTAAATTTATGCATATACATCTAGCACTCATACAGTAATACTGTACTTTGACTTGTTTGTGCATGAATTACTTATGTAAAGTCTCCTTGTGTTGTTTTTCTTCAAAGTTTGTTTACAGTTATTTTAGTTTTGTTCCTCTGTCATGCGATCTAGGCTCAATTTTTTTTCGCGCAGTAGAGTCAGGCCGTTAAGCTCAGTACCTACGTTGTATGTACTGTTCATATGTAGGCTATATGAATGTCATGCGTGTTTTGCACGCAGTGCGTGTGGATTGGGAATGTTCGGATACTAAGGCCGAGAAATAGTGTGGAAGAAAGTGCTGAAAATTTACCGTTTTGTAAAATACATACCCAAATAGATACGTCAATTGGCTTGACTTATGTTCCTAGATTTCATACTTATCACTTACATTAAGATGACATGCTTTCATTATCAAAAGAAGTAAATTTTGGTAAAACAGTTACGCTACATAAACTATGCACATATTCCAACCACCATTTATTCTCGTCTCAAATCAATCGCTAAGACTTCAAATTTCTGGTGGAAAGACTTTTTTGTAAACAAAATTCACTTTATCAGCTCTACCATCGTACACATTCTTTCAAGGGGTATATTGCGTAGAGAAAAAAATCTTCTCTCCTGTTCTATCCTGTTACTATCTTAAATACTAAAATGATTCCTACCTTTACGTTGCTCATAATTTTTCTTTGCTATTCAAACTATTTGTTTCCAAATATATGACAAAAAAGAGCAAAATATTTCCCATTTTTGTGTACACCCCCATTTGCTAGTGGAGCGTGCCAAAGTCACGTGCATTGCTTCGGCACAGCATATCGAAGAGAGCACCCAAGCAACGAACGAACGTTCGTACAGGATGTGATAACGGCATGCACAGTGGCTGCCGTATCGTACCGTACATATTTAACGGTACTGTACGGGTGAAATCTCAGCCCAGGAGATGCATAAGAAAGAGTTTTACTGTAATTATCATGAAGGATCAGTGTGTACAGTAGGTAGTGGATTTTGATAAACAAGAAAGCAGTTTACGAGAAATTTGAACACATGGTTGAGGTACTTTACAGTGCAAAAGTTGCAGTGACAATCTTAACGTTATTTTTTGTTACGATGCACGTTACGGCAGACTGGACACAAAGCCACAGTGGTAGGACTGACTCAGTATCCGAAACATTTAACATCCTGTAGTACAGTCTGCACTGTATTAGCTGTGCGTACAGTGAGATTCATTAGAGCATGGAAGTACTACCTCAGTAGTACTTCCATGGTTACAGGTGCGCGGACGCTGATCGAAGGCCGCGAGTGCATGACCAAGGGATTCAGTTGAAAATAAAAGAATAACATACATAAAGAAACCTCCTGGTAAGCTGGTAAATTAAAATGTTTATTTCTGAAAGGTTTCAGCTAGAGTAGTGATCACTTACTTTTCTTCATGTTGGTTTTAAAATCATTCCAAATTCTCACATCGTTATAGATTTTTTTTTTTTTTGGACTCAGCGGGATTTCCCGCGAGACGCAAAATTTCCCGGCAGGGAGCTTCCCGTTTTGCCGATTTTTTCCCGCCGTGAATCACATTTTAGAGAACATTTTGGCTCATACTTGTAATGCAATCAAGTTATAGAGTGTGACTACCTCTACAAAATTATAAAAAAGTACTGTAGGAATCAAAGTCTACCCTAATATTAATATTTATTAATTTAATGAACCGTCAGTCATGGGAAAGCATGCGGCATAGGTTTCTGGGTACAGTTACTTAGTCCCAAAACTCTGTGCGGTAAAGGGGATGTTGCTATTTTTTTGTTTCTGTTGTTAAGAAGGACAAGTTGGGCTATTGTTTTATTGTAACCTTTATGAAAAAAAAGTCATCCCCATTTTCTGCATTTTAAAAAAAGGAAAGGAGTGTGTCCCCATCTCACCCCACCACTTCTCTCTCAGAAAAGGGGAAAAACTTATTCAGTTCAAAGCTCTGTCTAAGAGCACTGCTTTGCATATAAACCACTTAACATACAAAAATTTCTCAAAGGGAAAGGGTCTCATCCACTGCCCCTCAGAAAAAATGCCCCTTCTCTTAGACCTTGCATAAAACAGTGTTTATTTTAGCAGTTGCCACAGACAGTACACTACAGTACTCACAATTTTGCATCCAAGCCCCCATGCATAGTTAAAATCAAACAATTTTTTTTCCACAGTGCCCTGTTGTCCGCACCCCTTAGACAAAGCCAGTTTTATACATAGTTGTGTGAGAATCTTCAACAAAACATAATTAGTTCATGCTGCACATACAGTAAACAAAGATTCTGTACAGGTAGCACCTTTTTGTATCCAAAACCGTACATAAAACTCCTTTTCACAGTTTCCGTCTACCCCAAATGGCACTCCTTAAATTGGTGACAAAGCAGAAGTCTGCCTTGGTACAAACTATGAAAGTTACCGTATGGCAGTGTAGGAGAAAGAAGGTCTCTTCTTGAGAATTAAGGCTTTGTTTCAACAGGCCATGATGGCCACCTTTAAGAAGCTGTTCAATCTAACTTGAATCAATTTAAATAGTGTTTAGCCCATGATCAAATAAAATTTTCTTAAAAGATACCAGGCAGACCTATGATCAAAAGAGTGTATAGTAAACTATTCACAAAAACTTTACACTGAATTATTCATGACACAAAATCAGATAAACCCTTTTTTCAATTACCTACAGTATTTATAGACAGTGTTAAGAAGTCGGGCAACCCATCTTCTGAAATTTGTAATTTTTGGTTGCCAGTAAGAGCTTGATTGTTGCCCAAATAAAGGAAATGAAAAATCTTAAAGAAAGATGCTTGTTCATTATAATTTAATGTTTCCTTGTCACTCTATACGTTTTGTGTACCCTTACGTAAGGAAGTACCTATGTATCGCTGGGATTCACCATTTTGAATGTTAGCAAAAAATGAGAAACAGTTTATCGGTCTCTAGGATACAAATTTACTAACTGGAGTTGATGAATACATATTTGTGGCCTATGCCCCATCCCCACCTCACCATTTCCTGGTGAATTGTACATGATGGTCTATTTTCCTCAGACAAAATTACCCCATCTACTTAAAACTACCATGCATTTTGACTTGCAGTCACCCATTATGAATCTTCTTCTTAAGGGTACTCCAATGCGCCTGAACAGGCATTAGATGGAGAAAAAATGGTGTGCACAATTTAGAGATTATTGATTATTTATCATAGCCCACTGGGCAAGTATCCTTGCAAAGTCTCCTCCACAAAGGAGTTTAAAGGCATTTTAAAAGTGACAAGTAGATATTCATGTGGACAAATAGACTACTGTAAGAGAACAGCTTGCCCGATGGACAAGTACAGTTTTAGTGAAAAAAAAATTTGTCGAAGCCTGAAGGGTGGGCCAATTCAAGGATGACATAATGTCAGTAGTAGTTTGAGGAGACCAAACTTGGGAAGCATACTCAAGTTGAGGATGCACATAGATAAGATAAGCCTTTTCTTTAACATGGGAAGGGCAACCATGTAAGTTACGGGATAGAAAATTCAAAGACCTACGTGTAGTTGCTTTGGCAGCTACGTTATTAATGTGAGGGGACCAAGAAAGTTTAGATTCCAAAGTATCACCAAGCTTAGATAACAGGATGACTCTACAGATTCAAGACTATGTCCTGCCAATTTATAGGTAAAATTGAAGGGGTTTGTTTTCAGGGTAGCAGTAACAACATAACATTTATTAGGATTAAATTCCATACACCAGTCATTTGACCACTTATATAGAGAGTCCAAGTCAGATTGTAGGATGTTTTGGTCGATTGGAGAATCGATCTGCCGATAAAGAAGGGCATCATCCAGTGTTAGCACTAAGGCGCGGGACTGCGGGAATCCCGCTTTTGTCTTTCGAGTCCCGCACATAATTAAATCTAATGCGGGAAAATCCCGCACACCTTCTCTTCTCCCGCACATAAATAAATCATAAGCGGGCAGCTGATGTTCTGAATCCAGCCAAAATTCCAGTCACAGTCCCAGGGTTGCAAACGCAACGTTGTATCGTGTACAGTACATTTGGTTACACACCTGTAGACTGTAGTGCACTGTGGAGTCTGACATGTGTTGTATTGAATATGTACAGTATTTACTGTACTTTCTTCATTTTACGTCGTACATTGCTCTCGTTAATTTCTGATGGTATGTGTATCTCCAATGAAGTTCACTCATATTTTCCACTTCAAAATTTCAATTCCAGATACTGTACTAATACACATGACTGTGTCGGTGTTTCAGTCTCAGGGTAGCCAACAACGTATGCGTAAAATAGTCTATCTAAGCCCTGTATAACATTTTCAAAAACTTTTCTCACATATTTTTCCTGTACGATACTTTTTTCTTCACAGTTACTTACTTTGGCTGCTCAGCTATCCTAAAAAGTTTATCGAGCCCTGAATCAATTTTATTTGAGACCATTTAATTCATACAACCATTAGCATTTTGCGAAGGACACACTTAACAACCATTATTTTCTAGAGCTAAAGACTAAGTTTACTAAAGTGTTTAAAGGCAGTAGGCAGTGGCCCAAAAAGTTTTTGTTTTTTTAACATTCTATGAAACTGCCAAATCGTGTAACTAGGACGTTCACACTATTGTATGCTAAATAGCACGCACTGCTGTTTAATTGTGACATAGTCCATAGCTATAGTTACGTTCATATACGCGCATACGCGTATATAGCAACAATCACTGCAGCAACGCACACAGACGATATTACTCTCACAGTAATATGCAGTCAAAAGTTTGTGTTGCAATAGCCTAGGCCTAGTTCAGGGAACAAAGTGTACATCAGAACTAGGCCTAGGTACCCTAGGCTAGGTTAAATTATCCTTGAATTTCACAAACGAAAATATTGTCACATGATCAAAATAGGCCATTCATACTGGGCCAATGCTGCACAACTTTTCATTTTGACGCACAGAACAGACACAAAACCTCTGGAGTCAAACTGACGCATAGCTTTTTCGCCCAAACAATCAGTAATGATAATGCAATTTTGCCAATACATTCATTGTGCAAATCAATTCACAAAATGTAGCACTTCTCAGTTCCCATACCATATTGATTATCGACAGATTGAATATATCAGTCCAACAAGAAAAAGATAGTGGAAATGCATCACAAATATAGAAAATAAAAAAACAGGAATAAAGTTTGGGTGCGAATGGAGAATCCGTGACCGGAAGTTGCGTAAATTATAACTTAAAACTTACAAAAGATCAGTGACAAGGTAAGTTCTAAAAGAACCAACAGTAACGTGACAAGACAAGCTGTTCAACAGAAAGCAACAGTGGGATTTGAACGCGGAACATTGCAAGAATACGAACGCGGTATAAATCTCAGTATAGCGATCCTATGCCCTAACCGATAGCGCTGCGAGCCGAGCTGCCGGCAAATGGTTTTAAATATTATAAGTACTTACAGATGTATACGTAGGCTATAATTATACATGTATACGTATTCTATACGTATATCCCTACGGGTATAACCCTAACCTTATCTCTATGCGTACCATATGTATAACCCTATCCCTATCCGTATGCCTACTATGTATGTAACCCTATCCCTATGCGTATGCGTACCCTATCCGTATACCTACTAACGTATATAACCCTAACCCTATACCTAACCCTAACCCTATACCTAACCCTATACCTATGCGTATCACGTACGTCACTTCCGGGCACGGATTCTCCATTCGAGCCAAAGTTTGTTGTATTAAACTCAAATTCATTTTAACCCCTTTTCTTTTAAATTTGACTCTTGTAAATTTATTTTGAACTTTGAAGGGTCTGTGACTCCTGAAAAAAAAATGAGTGAAAACCCTGGGGCATACTGTACCCACTCTGATTGGGGTGACTGCATTTACCAAGTTTAAACTAGTAGGATTTGAATTTTCATAATGAAGTACATGTACGTACATACGTTATTAGTGTTACGTACGTACAGACTTTCCTCATGTGATCTCCTTTTAGGTCAGGGGTCAATAAACTAGTGCAAAACTTGTTACTTGTCCGAACAATGACATCAAGTTGGGCCCGTAGCCAGCTTTACACTGGGGGTGGGGGGAGGGGGAGGGAGGGGTGAGGGACGGTGCATAAAATTTTCTCCTAATTTCCGGTTCACTAGTTTCAATTTTCATCTGGTGGTGTAGTTGGTAAAATACGTTCTGACATCACGATAGAAAAAATAGCTTACTTTAAACGTGAAAACTACTTCAAAAATACTTTTTCCATGCAAACATAGAAATTAAATTTATTAGAGGTAATGTATACTCGTTCTCTTACCTTCAAGAACTTAGAATCTTTCTCGTACACGCAAGAACTTTTCACGTCGCTGTATGGACGATGCCGACCTTGGTTGTGACTCAGTTTTTCGGGACCATTCTTGCCATCCACGAGCACATAAACTGTATTCGAGGCAGATTTCTCGAACCACCACTTTTTGCCCTGCGTCATCATGGAACTAGGATGCTTGTAACGAGTACTTCGAACTATTGTGACTTAAAATTCGCGTGTCTTTGACTTCGCGTAATAAATCAAAGCGTTTATAAAGGCGTTCTTACACTATCCTTACAGTTTCATCAAAGACACCAACGAGTTCATGGACACCCAATCAGAGCGTAGATAGTACACTCCATTGTGTTTGATGTGGTCTCGCGGACAAAACAAGTCTATGATACAAACTGAGGCTATAGCCTCGTTGAGTTTGTGCCCCGCGCGAGGTTCCCCGTGGTGTACGCCAAAAGGAAGGGACCGATCAATAGTTACCGGCATATTTAGAGTACCGTACCAAGGCTACCGTGCCGGAAGAATTTTTCGGGCACCTACTGAAAGAAAAATAATGCAATGATGTAGCCAAAGGGTATTAATAGTTTCAAAATTAACAATTTGAAATTAATACAAAGTTCTGATTTCAACTAGCACCAGCACCAGTATATTCCGTATTAATTCATCAGTATGTTTTAATGGTTGAACTTATATTTTGGTTATCAGTGGTGTATTTGAGGGGCCATTGGTCCATGCCGCACCCTCACTGATGCTGATTTTTTTCTACCTAAAATACTACACATTTTTTAACACAAATTTGACTTTAAAGGTAGCAAATGTGGCACCAGATTGCATGTAATAAACCGATGCATGCCTTTATGATATGTACATCAACATGTCAACCGTGAGTGGAGCGCGCGGAAAATTTGGGTTATATTTTTGGGGCAAGTCGTTCCAGCCCCCCCCCTCCCCCCCCAAAAAAAACAACTAGTTGGCTCCTAGCTACGCCTATGTTGACAATGGTGGTATAGTTCCTTATATAGCCTTCATCGTGTAGCTTCTCAATATTACACGATGCAGTTTCAATCAAAACAACCTGTAAGTTTCAGTGATTTCGTAAACTTACTCTAAATTTTTGCTAAACAAAAAGTATAGCACTGATAGAAAGATCTGCAGATATCGTGAATAAATGGTAGGCCACATACACAATTCTGTATGCTCAACACAACGCTTTCCGAGAAAAGTAGCGCTGTTTCTTTGAGTACGTATGGCACTACTCCATTCCCATAAATAGACCCTTTCTTTTGTCAGTCAGTGACCACTCCATACAATTCTCAAACATTCATTCAATTCCATGACCCCCGATCAATTGATGTACATCCTTTCACGTGTTGCGTTACGACGCAGCGGTGCTGAATAATGGAATCAAACAGTTTGGTTGGGTTTGTGTCTAACGAGCTTATCTTCTTTCGGCCAAACTCAGGCTTATCACATGGAAAACACCCTTTGAGTAGGATGAATCTACCCATGGCAAGCTCTAACAACTGAAATTATGCCCGTCTAGACTTTGATAATAACCATTGTACACAAGCAGGCTGCAGGACATTCTTTAACACAAGCTCTACTATATAAGCTATAACACATGCTGTAACACGTGACAAGCTCTAAATAATTACAGAACGTGTGTGCATGTGTTAAAGGTCGTGTGATATGAAAATAACATAGTTGGATACTTGATGAAATAAGCATTAAATATCAAGAAAATAGCTGCAATCAGTAGCGTAGCCAGGATAGTTCACACCAAAACCGAAATCTAGTGCGTTTTGCGGGCGGGACGTGAAATTTGTTACATCAGAAGGAATGGGGGTGGCTTCTAAATTTTTACTCAAATAAAATTGCCCCTCATTTGTCATGGAAAAAATTCTGCGTCCCGTCTGCAAAACGCAGCAGATTTCGGTTTTGGTGTGAATGCACCTTAAGGTTGACTTTGTAAATTGCAGGGGGGGGGGGGGGGATCATGTGGAAAATGGGAAGACCGGCAATAAAACGGTGAGAAGTCGGGATAGGAGATCCAGGAACGAAAGACTGAGACGAGCAGGAAGAGTTTCAAAAAAGACTAAAAAGGGGGAACTGAGGAACAAATGAAAGAGGTGGGGAGTGTGAGGGAAGTAGGAAAGAGAACTTTAAGCTGAAGTTGTTTATCACTACTTCTTCAGACGAGATATTTAATCGCTTCTATGTCTTGGAAGATTATCAGGCAAAAGTAAACGGGAGAAATCACTGTGATTCCATGCCCCTCCTCTTCAGCATCAACCGTTTATCGGCAAAGCGGCTCACAGAAATGTTGGGTTTGGGATCCCCTCAGCTAACTTGGAGATGTAAATTCTCCCCCTGTCCTATTTAATATGTACTCCCACTGATTGAATTGGGGCCCGCCACAATTTATAGCATGGGCAAGTTAAAGGGAAAATGCAGCCACCCCAATCAGAATAAGTATATCCCTTCATCCTTTTTAATGGCTTTTTTGATCATACGAAAATATTTTTGTCACTGAAAATTCATTACAAATAACTCCTTGCTTTACCGTTTGTTTGTAATAGTCAGTGTTAAAAAGAACGTTAAGAGGAACCTGTAAGGTAAATGAGAGAAGTTTTCAAGCGGCCTTGCTGATTTTTCAAAGCAATTTTGGGCGACTCGGACTACATTAAGTCTCCAACACGAAGTGAAGGGGTGAACGGGTACTCCGTCGATTACGTCAGTACGCCTTGATATATCAACTAATCATACATTTTGGGGAAAATCACTCGAACCCAATGTCCCGTACACGTGGAAATGATTAATCTTGGATTAAATAGGGTTCATCATAATTTACCCTGTTCTTTGCTTTGATTGCCGCTGACATGCATGGTAATGTGTGGTTTACCAAAAGAGGAGGTAGCACAGAGGGACTGAACTTCACAGAATTATTTCATTCCAGGCTCCAGGCATACGTCACTGTCATGACCGTCGAGAGCCTTCAACCCAAACCTTATTTCATTTCTCCTTCTTTACCCTAACCTTGTAACATGGCGTCATGCATGATATGCATGTCTCGAGAAAAAATGTGACACATAACAAAACGAAATGTGAGAATTTGGTGCAGTCCCAAAGCCAATGAATATTAATGCTTATTTTGATTGCCAGAAGTCATGAAATACCATTTAATTGTCTAAATCTCATTTTTTTTGTAGATCCCCATATATCAAAGCTTTGTAAATTTCACGTTGGCACGTGCAAACTTTGTCCTCGTGGAGGTAGCCCCCTTTTTGAAATCCTGGATCCGCCCCTGGGAAAGGTCACTGAAAGTTCGGTAATATACCCCTCTGTGTGTTATGTTTCTGTTTATCTTCGGTGGTCTTATTTCCTGCATTTACCCTTTAAACTGAAAATACCCGTCCAAAGGCAAAAAAGCACATACAGCTGGGTCTTAATTCAACATTACAGCCTACAACAAACTCAGCTTCCATCACTCGACAAACCGGGTTTTTGATCGAGCAAAAACTACATCTTAAACTTCACAGGGCGAAAAGTAAGACCGTTAATCAAGTTCCTAGTGCGATACTAAAAATACTTCCTGTTAACCCGTCTTCTAAATTTTCTGTTTTTATTTCTTAGCAAACAATAAACATTGCTTGTGTGAAAGTTATTTTGCATCCAGTAACTGAGTAGCAACAGTAGTGCGCCTTCATGATTGCATTGCTCTCAAAGTAAACAAAGTGTAAATTTCGACTGATTCTGTGCACAGGACCCACGGAAAACCGGGAAATTTCCCGGGGCCCCACCTTTGGGGCCCCTTACATCACATACCATAGGTCCGTACAGCGATTTTGGGCTGGATTAACTAACAAGAACACCAATGGTGTAAACTTCGACTAAGGCGGATTCAGGATTTCAAGCACGAAAGGAGGGGACTAACTATGGGCAAATTCAGCAGCTACGAGCACCAACTAGCCTCGAACGAAGTAGTGAGGTGCCAGGTCTAAGGAAAAAACTTAAAACTTATTCACTTAGTTGATTGGTATTTCTAAATTCTAGCAATTAAATTAAACACCACAATTATTTTAAATTAAATTAACACCACATATTGTCATTAAAATAAACACCACATATTGTCAAGCAGCTTTAGGACCGTCTAAAAAAGGTGGTGTCGAAAAAGGGGCCCGCTACATTCGGGAAAGCCCCGTCTGGATCTGCGTCTCAGTGTAAGTGCAATTTTGGTACCGTAAATAAACATATTGAGGGGCCTGTGATTGGACAACAGCTGGACAATTCTAACACGTTGGTGACATTCGAAAAAGGGACAATATAATTATTCTCAACACGGAAATTTTCGCTTGGACAATCCACCCAGTATGCCTACAACAGCCATTTACTGCCCTTCAGTGTCATCTCATTCAATCTGATTTCTTAACAAGAGAAGGGTTGATCTTTGGGTAGAGATTTTTCAGGCAGTCCAAAAGCCTTGGTTTATTATTAAAAATGGTATCTCGATTTGCGTGACTCAGTCACGCATCTTACGAAAAAGACAAATATGTGTATCTTCAGTAATTCCTGATTCGACATACTGAAAGAAACAAAAATGTTCGTTTGGCCAAACTGAATGCCAAATGATTTCACATGGCGTTGTCTTAGCGGTCTTGGCTTCAAAACGCCAAACAGTAGTGGATGTTTTTCCAACTCAGTGGAGGCGTGTAAATTGCATTTTGTTTGTGCACTCTGCGTTTTGTATACAGCAGCGGGGATTCTTCCTTTGTCACTACATAAATGTGTCGTCCTGGGGGAGGGGTTTAAGGGGAGGGGGATACCCCATCGAAATGGGTGGGGGACTTGTCCCCACCCGTCCCACAGGGTTGAAGCCCATGTTGTGAGCTAGTAACCAGATCAGTCCACTCGATCCTACGTACCCTGCACCTACTCACCATAGGCCTTTATTGCAATGGACTCGCGTATTAAATGCAAACCGGCAAATTTGGGGGCCGCTTCGACTATAATCTCCAAAAAGACTTCAGCCTGAGTGTTGCAAGTCACTCGTTCTTTTTTGTAGGATGGGTGAAGGAAAAATCGATTTTTATTTTTTTAAACTCAACGAGCGTGTAGAATGATGTACTTTTCTAGCCCCAGGCTATCATGAAAACTAGGCACAGTAAGCCCAAATGATTGATGCCAGTCGCCTGCACACCATCAGCATTTGCCATCACTAGCTTCCAGTATGCAGTAAGCTTTATTTCGGACATGAGGACAATCAGTGTCTTACTGCCAATTTCAGGGTAGGTTGGAGATTATCACAGTAGACCAGTCGCCCGGCGTCTTGGTTTAATTTGCTCTTAAAGACAGACAGTCATCCCTCTAAGTATATTTTGGTTGGGAGAAAGCAAAATTCAATCACTCGCTGAATGATCTTTGATTGCCAATTTGCCATCACTGGAAAAGGAAACTTTGCATAATACAAGTTTTCAATATCAAAACTGCACGGATGCAGTTTACAAAACAAAAACAAAAAACACCCCCCCAACCCCCCCCCCCCAAAAAAAACCAAAAAAACTGGGGAGTATCATCTCCTACAATCCCGGAAAGGCATATCGCAGCCCCAAAAGGCTGGTACGTTCCTCATTACTTGAACCGATGGTAGCACTCAGTTTTTAGAGAGTGCACCAATCAAGTCAGAAATTTAAGCACCCCCACAAAAATATGCAGCCCTCACTCAGCCACCCCCACCATCAAGAAAATCATGGCTATAAGTTGGTTAGTGTTTAAGGTACTCTGTGATTTTGGCGACTGTCCCGTCATGTGTGCCATGTGGCACATTTTATGCTTTTGCTACAGACTCTCTTGCACATTCTTTCAATCAATCATTTGCAATTATAATGGCACTCAGATAGTGGTCCTTTGAGGTTGTTCAGGAATTTTGGGTCCAAGGTTTCAAAATGATTAACGGTACTGGTACCCCTCTTCCAGTTACTCTTTAACAGAGTTGACAGCCTAATATAGGGATGCTTGGTTCGTGACTGCGTCTGGGCGTATTGATCCAAGGTTCTGCCATAGCTCATGGACCATTTCAAAAAACCACATAAACAGCAGGTATCCTCCTCTACTGCAGTGTCAAGATGATCAACTGCTGTGCTAATTTTAATACTATTGCAGCCATCTAGTAAACATGACAAGACATTTTTACTCCAGTCTATATTATGTAGTCTTGGGTTGCGTATGCCTTGGTTTGCATATGCCTTGTCTTGCATATCGGTAGAATTATTCATGGAATTTTACCGAAAGAGCCTGCAAAGAGTCTGTGAATTCATTTGTGCTCCGAACGCTGCTGCAGGAATTAGCACGGCATGCAACAGAGAACGTTGTCCCCTCCCCTCCCCGACTCTGGAGATCAGTTGGGGAAATGACTTAGTCGGTAGATTTAAGGGCGTTAAAAAACAAACGCACGAACCCCCCCCCCCCCCGCCCGCCCGCCCAGACCAAAATTTTTGTATTTTTTAGGCCTAAATGGAGTTTTTGGCGTTTTCAGGCAAAATTTCAATTCCGCTGGTTTTGCCAATGTAAGCCGTAGGCCTATGAGTTAGGGCTGCCAGACGTCCGGGCGGGTTTGTAAAAGTGCCCACAATGTCCAGATTACATGTATTTCTCACATGATCTGACGGGTTTTCCCTAATTTGCGGGCTGAATATTTTCAAAGCTTAATTGGTCGTATTATTGGTCTGACCAAGTTCTTGCATAAAACACTCGGGAAGTGCCGTTCCCGTACATCTGAGGGTAGTGACAAAAATTTTCTTGTGCACTCCGCGCCAACTGAGCCGATCCGGGCTCGGGTACACAGCACGAGCACGGCCCCTCACCCCAGTCACAGCTTCACATACATACTCACTGAAAATATCCAATAGGAGCGACATGTTATGAAAGTTTTTGTTTGGGTGGGGTTTAACACCCCCTTAAACTCTGAATGGCTCTGAATGGAGGACACGCGCCGAGAGCGCCCCGCCCCCCCCCCCCCCTCAAATACGGGCAAGTTGCTTCAAAGTACATTACGAAAGAAACCTTCAAAGCTATCAACAACTGCAGAAATGTTCTGAAGAACCATTACAGAAAGGAATTGGGAGGAATTGAGCCCACTCTTTCCCCGTACCTCACATGGGGATTGGAGAGGTCCTAGAAAAGTGGGATTGATACTATGTTCGGGGCCCCT
Organism: Holothuria leucospilota; assembly: GCA_029531755.1. NCBI lineage: Eukaryota > Metazoa > Echinodermata > Holothuroidea > Aspidochirotida > Holothuriidae > Holothuria > Holothuria leucospilota. Next base: position 29,694 of record JAIZAY010000573.1, read on the forward strand.
GTCCATGGCCCCCTAGGGGCTTGTAACACCGCTGTTGGCGGGTCCAGGGGTGAAGCCCTCGGAGACTGCTGCGATGTAATATAAGTGGAGTGAAGTGAAGAGAAGCGAAAAAAAGCTGTGCCGTGATACTTTAGGGCTATTCCTTTATTTTTTTACTTCAGTTTTGTATTTTATGTTCTGTTTTTATATTCTTTCTTGTGTTTCTGAATCTGTTTCAGTTTTTACTGGTGTTTAAATCTTTTCATTTCCTTTTAATATCCTCTTTTATGTTGCGAGTTTAGTTATATCCAGCGATGGATTAATAAAGTGATATTCTATTCAGTAGTATTCCTGTACACTAGTTATCGTAAACCGTCTGCACTCTAACGTTGAAGTTAACGTACGGCAAACGTTTCATCAAACGACTGGTCTATCTTTTCTACAATGTCAACTACTTGCTTCTGAACTGTGTCCAATGCCCAATGGCCCGGAGGTAAAGGGTCCCAATGACTCCTTTAATACATAATTATGCTTGACAAGGGAAAAACTTTCCTGTTCAGTTCATGGCTAATGTAAGGCAAACGTTCATCAAACGACTGGTCTATCATTTCTACAATGTCAGCTACTTGCACCTAACTGTGTCCAATGGCGCGGAGGCAAAGGGTTTCGATAACTCTTTCAGTCACTTCCGGACGCTGAATTTTTTCAAGGTACATAATGTGCGACAAGGGAATAATTTTCCTGCATATAGTTTACAGCGAAGTCATCATCGTAAACCGTCTACACTGTTACGTTGAAGATAATGTTAGACAATTAACGTTTCATCAAACGACTGGTCTATCATTTCTATAATGTCTGAACTGGGTCCAATAACCTTATCCGCATGGCCGTACCGTACCGTACGGGACTTTCTTAGGTAGAGCGGTGAATTTTTTGCTCGACTCCAGGCCAGTGGTGGCACCAGGATTTCAAAAGTGTGGGGTGGGGAAATAAAAAAATTCGCGCGAACGGCGCACTAAGCTTGGGGGTTTAGCAAACATTTCATGAAACGACTGGTCTATCATTTCTATGTCGCTGATCAGAGGTACTTGGATCTGAACTGTACGTGCGTCCAATGGCGCGGGGGTAAAGGGTCTCCATGACTCAGTTCAGTGTCTTTCTGACTCTAGTTTGTTTCAAGGTACATATACTTGACAAGGGAATAATTTCTTGTTCAGTTCACGGCGAAGTCATTACTCGTTAACTGTCAGCACTCTAACGTTGAAGTAATGTAAGGCAAACGATTCATCAAACGAGGCTATCATTTCCATAATGTCAGCTACTTGCATCTGGACTGTGTCCAATGACGCGGTTGTGAAGGATTTCGATTACTCATTCAGTCACTTCCAGACGCTGAATTGTTTGAAGGTACATATCAATGATAAGAGAATAATTTTCCTGTATAGTTCACAAAGAAGTCATCATAAACCGTCTACACTCTAACGCTGTAATTAAAAGACAAACGTTTCATCAAACGACTGGTCTATCATTTCTACAATTCCTGAACTGGGTTCAATGTATGACCCTATCCGCATGGTCGTAGGGACCGCTTTCTTAGGGAGAGCGGTGATTTTTTGCTCGTCTCGGCCAGGCCAGTGGTCTCGTAGGCCTATGTGGTATTTTAGCATTAACCAGTTCATTATTTGGGAAACTAAAAAATTCACTTGAAAAACGTATTCCAAACAGACTTGAATTACCATTTTTGCCCACAAAATGGAGATGTAGGCCTAACCACACGGGAGCAAGTATTAAGTGGGCTCATACTACAGTATTATTCGATCGCATATACGTGGGGTCTGCCTAGATCGATGGGTACATTGGTCTCTCCAACGGGGTAGGGGTAGGCGAAGTAGTGGCGGTGGAACCGGGGGTCTTGGGGACTACTCAGCCCTGGCTCCCGGTAATGAAAAAAGTGAGGGGGCTAAAGGTATGTTTAGCCCCCCAACCCACCCCCCATCGTATTTATCAAGTGCTCCAAGAAGTGGGACCTCGGAGACGATTTCGAAATGGGCGCTGAACGTATTATTGATCGGTTCAATGTACAATAAACCTACTAATAATTTATAAGTGATACGGAAGGTGAATATGCATCGGACCATAGGCCCATAGGCACAGGCAGAATAAACTTAATTAATAGGCCTATTGAAAGAGGATGGAAAATTCACTATGATTCTTGAATGTATCATCTCTACTCATTTGATATAGCCGATTTCAGGAACTTTAAGGTGCAATTTCAGGAAAAATGCATTTATAATGTGGAAGCATTGCACCGACGCGACCCAGCCGGTGGACATTCGAAATTGGATTTGAGACACTTGTGATACTAGTTATTGCAGAAAGGTATATAATGAAGAGAAGATTGAGTCAATGACGCTGAGTTATTTTATCCTGAGAACAGATGACAAATTGCGCGAATATAGCCCTTTCTTGATAGCGCAGGAGGTGTAATCTAACGTGGAGTTAAAGCAATGTAAGGGCTTAGTGAAGTCAGTCGGTGCGGACCATATTAACTTAGGCTACGTAGCCTACCACAGACATGACGGTACAGTACCTACAGTAAGTGCGACTAATGAGTAACGCTGATTGAGACTTGAGTAAGTAATGAATGCATGTACAAGTATTATACATTATACGGAAGTGTATACAAGTGCTAAGATACTGACTGTATCGTTAAGTTTGTATCAAGCCTAGGCATGAAACTCAATCAAAGTGTTTAGAAAGTGCTTGGCTGGTAGTACTGGTAGTGGTACCAAATGATCTGTGATTCAGTACGGACTAGGCCTAGCCTA
>JAIZAY010000573.1:37500-38519 GCA_029531755.1 Holothuria leucospilota
TGGGCAGCGTACCTGCATGTGACTTGTGCCTTTTTATTATTGGTCTTTTCATTTTCATCTCTAAAGCCATCGCTTGTAATTTTGGCTGCCTACATTATGTAAGTTGTACACTTACAAATGATCAGAGTGTGATTAATATAACTTTCTTTCCATATATTTTCAGGAGTCTTGGTGCATACAGATACAGCTGATGGAAAGATCCCATTTATATTCTATGATATTAAACATGTACCTCATGACAGTAACTTAACAATTCATTGCTTAACTGAGGCTCTGCTCCGTACAAAACATCATCTGGGCAAAGTCATCTTCATACAGCTGGACAATTGCTTCAGAGAAAATAAAAACAAATTTGTTTTCTCCTTTCTGGCAATGCTAGTGGAGATGAAGATTTTTAAAGAGGTAAGTCAAAATTGACAGATGCAGTGGTTGCTATGACCAGAAGATGTATTCAAGGGAATAGGCTGCGGCCCCAAATTCCACCAACAATTATTCTGAAGTATAAACTTATCTTTACAAATCATCTTATTTCCAATTTGCAAAAGCATTTCATGGTATTTTACTCCATAATTCACAAGCTTGTTTTAAAATGTTGTCATATGATTGAAAAGAGCTATTTGTAAATTGGGTTATGGTGTTTAACTAATACTGCTTGTGGTGAGTTCATTTGCCCTTTCATTTCATTGTACTGTCCATGTATAACCATTATGTATGTTATCTGACAGTGCATGTAGGTATATTGTAGGACCAAACCAGTGAGGATTATTCAAGGAAAGAACATCACCATGAATTAAAATGCATACACTTTTGTCAAATTCAATTATTTTCATTGCATGGACACAAGTAGACTGTTAGTTAAGGCTTGTGAAATTGGTTGGTCCAAGTTATCTCATTTTCACTATAATCAAGGTAATCAACTAAGGCCCTTGATTCCCAAACAGTGGGTCGCATCCCAAAATAGGGTTACAAGATAAAAACTGATGGGTCGTGAGCCCATCTGGGGGTGGCAGGAGTCAAGG
>JAIZAY010000558.1:0-39297 GCA_029531755.1 Holothuria leucospilota
CAAAACCACATAAACGGCAGGTATCCTCCTCTACTGCAGTGTCAAGATGATAAACTGTTGTGCTAATTTTTAATACTATTGCAGCCATCTAGTAAACATGACAAGACATTTTTACTCCAGTCTATATTATGTAGTCTTGGGTTGCGTATGCCTTGGTTTGCATACGCCTTGTCTTGCATATCGGTAGAATTATTCATGGAATTTTACCAAAGAGCCTGCAAAGAGTCTGTGAATTCATTTGTGCTCCGAACGCTGCTGCAGGAATTAGCACGGCATGCTTACCGGGTAGGCAGGGAACGTTGTCCCCTCCCCTCCCCGACTCTGGAGATCAGTTGGGGAAATGACTTAGTCGGGAGATTTAAGGGTTACAAAAACAGTAATTAAAGAGGGATCTCAAAGGGATTAGGACATCATGCCTGTGCATATACCAGTTCCGTTGGTTGAATGTTGCAGTTTTACAAGCCCGTTTAACACCCCCTTAAACTCTGAATGGAGGACACGCGCCGAGAGCGCCCCCCTCAAATACGGGCAAGTTGCTTCAAAGTACATTACGAAAGAAACCTTCAAAGCTATCAACAACTGCAGAAATGTTCTGAAGAACCATTACAGAAAGGAATTGAGCCCACTCTTTCCCCGTACCTCACATGGGGATTGGAGAGGTCATAGAAAAGTGGGATTGATACTATGTTCGGGGCCCCTGTCCATGGTCCCCTAGGGGCTTGTAACACCGCTGTTGGCGGGTCCAGGGGTGAAGCCCTCGGAGACTGCTGTGATGTAATATAAGTGGAGTGAAGTGAAGAGATGAGAAAAAAGCTGTGCCGTGATACTTTAGGGCTATTCATTTATTTTTTAACTTCAGTTTTGTATTTTATGTTCTGCTTTTATATTCTTTCTTGTGTTTTTGAATCTGTTTTAGTTTTTACTGGTGTTTAAATCTTTTCATTTCCTTTTAATATCCTCTTTTATGTTGCGAGTTTGGTTATATCCAGCGATGGATTAATAAAGTGATATTCTATTCAGTAGCATTCCTGTACAGTTATCGTAAACCGTCTGCACTCTAACGTTGAAGTTAACGTACGGCAAACGTTTCATCAAACGACTGGTCTATCCTTTCTACAATGTCAACTACTTGCTTCTGAACTGTGTCAATGCCGAATGGCCCGGAGGTAAAGGGTCCCAATGACTCTTTTAGTACATAAATATGCTTGACAAGGGAAAATTTTCCTGTTCAGTTCATGGCGAAGTCATTAAAATCTAGTTGAATCGTTGAATCGTTGAAGTAGGCTAATGTAAGGCAAACGTTCATCAAACGACTGGTCTATCATTTCTACAATGTCAGCTACTTGCATCTAAACTGTGTCCAATGGCGCGGAGGCAAAGGGTTTCGATAACTCTTTCAGTCACTTCCGGGACGCTGAATTGTTTCAAGGTACATAATGTGCGACAAGGGAATAATTTTCCTGCATATAGTTCACAGCGAAGTCATCATCGTAAACCGTCTACACTGTTACGTTGAAGATAAATGTAGACAATTAACGTTTCATCAAACGACTGGTCTATCATTCCTATAATGTCTGAACTGGGTCCAATAACCTTATCCGCATGGCCGTACCGTACCGTACGGGACTTGCTTAGGTAGAGCGGTGAATTTTTTGCTCGACTCCAGACCAGTGGTGGCACCAGGATTTCAAAAGTGTGGAGTGGGGCAATAAAAAAATTCACGCGAAACGGCGCACTAAGCTGGGGGGTTTAGCAAACATTTCATGGAACGACTGGTCTATCATTTCTATGTCGCTGATCAGAGGTACTTGAATCTGAACTGTGGGTGCGTTCGATGGCGCGGGGGTAAAGGGTCTCCATGACTCAGTTCAGTGTCTTACTGACTCTAGTTTGTTTCAAGGTACATATACTTGACAAGGGAATAATTTCTTGTTCAGTTCACGGCGAAGTCATTACTCGTTAACTGTCAGCACTCTAACGTTGAAGTAATGTAAGGCAAACGTTTCATCAAACGAGGGCTATCATTTCCATAATGTCAGCTACTTGCATCTGAACTGTGTCCAATGGCGCGGTTGTGAAGGATTTCGATTACTCATTCAGTCACTTCCAGACGCTGAATTGTTTCAAGGTACATATCAATGACAAGAGAATAATTTTCCTGTATAGTTCACAAAGAAGTCATCATAAACCGTCTACACTCTAACGCTGTAATTAAAAGACAAAACGTTTCATCAAACGACTGGTCTATCATTTCTACAATTCCTGAACTGTATGACCTATCCGGGGTAGGGGTAGGCGAAGTAGTGGCGGTGGAACCGGGGGGCTTGGGGACTACTCAGCCCTGGCTCCCGGCTATGAAAAAAGTGAGGGGGCTAAAGGTATGTTTAGCCCCCCACCCACCCCCATCGTATTTACCAAGTGCTCCAAGAAGTGGGACCTCGGAGAGGATTTCGAAATAGGCGCTGAACGTATTATTGATCGGTTCAATGTACAATAAACCTACTAATAATTTATAAGTGATACGGAGGGTGAATATGCATAGGACCATAGGCCCATAGGCCCAGGCAGAATAAACATAATTAATAGGGCTATTGAAAGAGGATGGAAAATTCATTATGATTCTTGAATGTTTCATCTCTACTCATTTGATATAGCCGATTTCAGGAACTTTAAGGTGCGATTTCAGGAACTTTAAGGTGCAATTTCAGGAAAAATGCATTTATAGTGTGGTAGCATTGCGTCGACGCGACCCAGCCGGTGCACTTGAAATTGGATTTGAGACACTTGTGATACTAGTTATTGCAGAAAGGTATATAATGAAGAGAAGATTGAGTCAATGACGCTGAGTTATTTTATCCTGAGAACAGATGACAAATTGCGCGAATATAGCCCTTTCTTGATAGCGCAGGAGGTGTAATCTAACGTGGAGTTAAAGCAATGTAAGGGCTTAGTGAAGTCAGTCGGTACGGACCATATTAACTTAGGCTACGTAGCCTTCCACAGACATGACGGTACCTACAGTAAGGGCGACTAATGAGTAACGCTGATTGAGACTTGAGTAAGTAATGAATACATGTACAAGTGTAGTACATTATACGGAAGTGTAAACAAGTGCTAAGATACTGACTGTATCGTTAAGTTTGTATCAAGCTTAGGCATGAAACTCAGTCAAAGTGTTTAGAAAGTGCTTGGCTGGTAGTGGTACCGGTAGTGGTACCAAATGATATGTGATTCAGTATGGACTAGGCCTAGCCTAGTGCTCAGTAAAGGACTGCGGTCGTTCGCCTACAGCTCACTATACATAGTCCTTACACCGACCAGAGGCTAGAGGCTAGGCTAGCCTGACTTTAATTCTGTGATTGTGTGGAAACTTGTGTTCACTCGACATGGATGACACTCGTGAAACAGTATTTGACTTGGAAGAATCCATCTCTAATGATGATACCAAGGGAACTATATTTGAAGACAGTAATGATACTCGTGATACTGTATTTACAGGTAGCATCAATGTTAGCATGAATCTGGACAGTTTTGATGATTTTGAATTATCTCTGTCAAGTCACAAGTCTATACCAAGCAGTACTCCTATAAAAAAGCCTCCAGGGTCAAGCGTTAGGCCTGCTCATTGTTTAAATATTGAGAACTTGAGTGGACTCATAGATGATGTGGACATCTCAGATGCTCTGTGTCAAAGTGTATCAATATCATCTCCATCATCTTTCACAAACCAAGGAAAACACAGTGGTAGCCTGGTAGACAATTCAGATGATAACCTAAATTTGTACCTTTCTCTGTCAGAGAGCGATGCAGAGTCAGATGATGTATCAAAGTGTGAAAGTTTAACACAAAATCGGCCTTCTGCAGGGACTTTTGGACAACAGTCCTTGCTGTGCTCTTCCCACAAGGCAAGAAAATCAAAGCACATACCAAATCCTGTGGAAGTATTATCAGAAAAATGTTGTAATGACAATTGCCTACATCAGTTACGTTATGTAAATATTTTGGAATGTCAGAGAGAAATGAGCAGCAGAAATGAGGCACAGCAAAAGCAGTTCATAATGGATGCCATTAAGACACACAGGTTTGTTAGCACCATAGGGAGAAAGGAAGTAGTGACATCAAATTTTGTCATAAATGGAAATGTTTGTCCAAAGGGATGGTGTCTAGCACACAACGTAAGTGACTGGAGGTTCAATCAAGTTCTCAGAGCTTTTAAGATGAACAAAACAAAGGTAGTCCATGGAAATAAAAAATTACTGTCAGTTAAGCAAGAAAAAACAAACTGTAGCCTTGCATGGATGACCTGTCTGTTTAAGCGAATGGGTGACTACATGCCGCATAAAGATGTTGTTCATCTACCTCATACTTGGACCAAGCGCTACTTGTATGAAAGGATGAGGCAAGAGTTACAACAATTTGGAAGTGACGTAATATCATACGTGCATTTTACACGGATTTGGACAGAACATTTGTCACAGTTTGTAATCTCGAAGGTAAGTACAGTGTTGGTGGCTAGTTGTATTATTCCTTTTACATTTTTAAATGCAAGAGCAGTCCCCCAAACTTATTTTGAAACAACAGCTAGTTGTCACTAATTTCTTCTCATCTCTTCCAATTACCTTTTCATTTTACTAAACGTCAGTTAGTTAGTTAGATGGGGTTTAACGACACACCAACACGAAGGTGTTATATAGTGTCACCTAGAAAGAAAAAGGGGCAATGTTGGGTACAAAAAATAAAAAAGGGGTCAAAAGTGTCAAATTCCACTAGAAAAACTTTTCAGGTTTCACAAAAAAAAAAACCAAGCAAATGCCGGAGTCATGTCAAACATTTCTGTACAGTCTACTCTCCTTGAGAAAGCCCAGAATAAGGGAAGAATCTGTTCGCTCCAATAAAGTTTTCAGGTCTGGCACTGCGTAATACTTCTGACGAATATGGGAGTATTCGTGACAGTCAACCAGAATGTGACTGACGGTGACAGCACAATCACAGGGTATACAATATGGTCTCTCGTCCCCGTGAAGTAAATAGGCATGGGTAAGGTAAGTGTGGCCGATGTAAGCCCTAGCCAGGACTATATCATCTCTCCGTTTGCTGGGGGCTACTCTATGTCCCCCAGTTCCAGCCCTCGGTTTAACTTGGTACAGCTTGTTTTCGGGGAAGGAATCCCACAGTTCTTGCCATTTTGATTTTACAAAGCCAGTGATCTTAGGCCGGTAGTCAGTATGAGGCAAGTAGATATTGGTGACGTCCATCTGTAGGGCTTCTTTAGCAAGTGCATCCACCCTTTCATTTCCTTGAATGCCCACGTGGCTAGGGACCCATGCTAGCACAACTGATTTTTGTAGCCGAACCAAATTGGAGTAAGCTTCACGGAGAGCTGTTACTGAAGGGTGCTTTAGCTCATGGCCTTTTAGTGCTAAAAGGCTTGATAGTGAGTCTGTGAACACAATGGACTGGTGGTTGTCTGAGCTTTCAATCAGATCAAATGCCATCTTTAGTGCCTGGAGTTCGGCAGTGAATATTGATGCATCATCTGGTAGTCTGACATGCAAGGATGCATGACGGCCCGACGCCGCGGCCGCAACCCTGTTAGTGGCTTTGGAGCCGTCAGTATAGATTGCATGATACCGATGATATTTATGTCTCAGCTCATTAAAGCTGGCACGGAACACAAGTTCATTTGTTGAGTTCTTCAGATATTTTCTTAAACTAAGGTCAACAGCTGGTTCGTCTAACTTCCAGGGAGGAGTGACGGGGAAAGTAAGCTGTGCCACAGAGTCAGGGTTGTTGCACACCTGTGATAGAGCTTCCCTAACGCGAATAGCAAATGGCGGGATAGCTGACGGTTTCCTCATGTATATTTCACTAAACTTATGGTTGAAGGCCGTCTCAAAGGCCGGGTTGTGTCTATGGCTCCTCAGTTTGTGGGCAAACTGAAGTGATAACTTCTTCCATCTTATGTGGAGGGGTGGTTCATTCGCTTCTATGTAAAGACTCTGCATCGGGGAGGTACGGAACGCTCCCAAACAGATCCTAAGACCTTGGTTATGTATGGGGAGGAGTTTCCTGAGGTATGACTCACGTGCAGAGCTGTAAACAACACAACCATAATCAAGTTTGGACCTCACTAAGGATCTGTAAAGTCGAAGCAAAACGGGGCGATCAGCGCCCCAATCCATGTTTGAGACGACCTTCAACAGGTTCAGCGCTCCTTGGCACTTCCGCCTTAGATGGTCGATATGGGCTTTGAAGTTCAGCTTACTGTCGAGTATTAGGCCTAGGAACTTGGTCTGAGGAACAACTGGGATGTGAACACCATTCAAATTTAGTTCTGGGTCGCAATGAGCACCTCTCCGGTTGCAAAAGTGCATACAAACAGTCTTTGTTCGAGAAAAACGGAATCCGTTTTTGTCAGCCCATTGTTGGATCTTATTGAGGCAGTTTTGCAGTAGTCTCTCTATAGACCTCATGTTCCTTGAGGAACAGGTAATAGAGAAGTCATCCACGAACAAAGACTTCTCAATCCCAGTGTTCACCACATTAGCGATGCTATTTATTTTCATGATGAAAAGGGTAACTGACAAGATGCTGCCTTGAGGAACACCCATCTCCTAGTTATGTAGTTCTGACAATACGCTCCCTACACGCACACGGAACACACGATCTTTCAAAAAATTTTGTATGAAAAGCGGCATTCGTCCCCTACGACCCGCACAGTACAAGTCTCTCAGAATGCCGTATTTCCAAGTGGTATCGTATGCCTTCTCTAGGTCAAAAAAGACCGATACAACATGGTGTCCGCGTACAAATCCGTCACGAACTGTTGATATAGGCGCACGAGCTGGTCAGTGGTACTGCGGCCACGCCTAAAGCCACTTTGGGAACTAGTTATGAGGTTGTTGGTTTCTAGGAACCAAACCAGACGGGCATTAATCATTCGTTCAAACGTCTTGCACAGGCAACTAGTGAGGGAAATAGGGCGGTAGTTTGTAGCTTTTGTCGGATCCTTACCCGGCTTGGCGATGGAAATGATGGTGGCTTCCCGCCAAGCAGCCGGAAAGTTGCCATTTTCCCATATACCGTTGAAAATATCTAACAGTACCCGTAAAGAGCTATCTGGAAGGTGTTTGAGGAACTGATAGTGAACTTCATCTGGGCCAGTGGCAGTGTCATTGCTTCTTTCGAGAGCAATTCGCAGTTCCGTGATGTTAAAGAGGCTGTTGTAGTCCTCAGAGTTATCCGAGATGAAGTTCACTTTCTGTTTTTCAACGGTATTTTGGAATGTCTGGAATGCTTGTGAATAGTGATTGCTTGAGGAGTTTGATTCAAACCCATCTGCAAGCAAATTGGCAACATCTGCTGTCTCTGTGCATTTGCTGCCGTCTGGTTTGGTCACATGTAAAAAAGAGGAACTGACCTGCTTTCCACTGATTTTCCTAACCATATCCCATGCTTTTTTGACAGGAGTATTTGAATTAAGTTTAGATATGTACTGTTTCCATGACTCCCGTTTGCTTGATTTAATGATGCGCCGTGCTTTGGCACGGGCATTTTGGTAATTACTAAGATTAACATTATTTGGGTACTTCTTACAAATATTAAGGGCCTTTTTGCGATCTTTGATCGCTTGTTCACAATCCGTGTTGAACCACGGCTTGTGTTTAGTACGTGGATTTGCAGAGGACTTTGGGATAGTTTTGGTAGCAATATTCACCAAAAGTTGTGTGAAATGGGCGATCTGGTCTTCAACACCATTGAAAGCATCCCCGACGATCTCATTTTGGCAGAGATGACTAAAATCAGACCAGTTGACTTTTTGGAGTTGCCACCTGGGGACTCTCTCTTCGGGCATTGGGGAGACAATAACTGTCAAAAGGGGGTAGTGGTCACTTCCACATTGGTCATCGTGCACTCTCCACTGAAGGTCCATCAGAATTGCCGGAGAGCAGATTGAGAGATCAATTGCTGAACGAGATCCAGAGGCTGGATGAATATAGGTACAAGACCCATCATTCAGAAGGCATAGATCCCAGCCAGCTATAACTGATTCAATCAATCCACCTATCTGATTGGTGTAATTACAGCCCCACATGTCACTGTGTGCATTAAAATCACCCAGGAGTAGAAATGGGGTGGGCAGCTGGTTGACTAGCACTTCCAGGTGATCTCGTTTCAGGCTATACCTCGGTGGGATGTACACCGAGCACACAGTGATGGTGCGGTGAAGTGTAGCTCGAATTGCCACAGCTTGTAAGTTAGTCTTTAGATGAATAGTGGAGTGTGGAAATGTTTTTTTAACTGATATGGATGATCCCCCAATTGCTCTATTGTCAACCGGGGATACAACCGTTTTGTTATATATATCATACCCTTTAAATGAGAGATTGTCTGTGTCCCGAAGGAAAGTCTCCTGCAGGCATATTACTAAAGGAGACCAGTCTGCTATGAAGCACTTGATCTCCTCGTAATTTGGTCTAAGTCCTCTGCAATTCCATTGCATTACAGCCGCAGCTTTCCCGAGGGTCATCCTTTGGAAATCTGTGGCTTACTAGTAGAGCTGGAGGAGCCCCCTGGCTCGGGCCGAATCTTCTGGCCACTGAGCTCCATCAGCTCTTCTTCTCCCTCTCTCCCCTCTAACGCTCCAAATCTGTTGAACAGTTGGATAGGGTCATCCGACCCTTTGCTTTGTTTTGTCTGTATTTTAATTCTAGGTGTGTCTCTTGCTTTTGTTGGTTCTGTGTTTTGTCTCTGTTTTGTAGTTGTTGGTTTTGGTGGTGGTTTAGGTTTCTTTTGTGGGGGTGTAGATTTTTGTGATATTTTTGTCGGTGCTGTCATCGTCTGTATTGTCTTGGATGTTGTAGACTGCTCTGATGGTTTTGGGAACGTATGTGTAATGGGCTTTGGAAAGTGACTGTCCCTGGGCCAGGTCATATCGGTTTGGGTTGCAGCAGACACTTTCGCAGTCCTCACAGCTCCAGCATAGCTCTTGAGCTGTGAGTCCTGCGACAAAAATGTTTCTCTAGCCTCTTTGTATGTTATGTTGCTGGAAGCTTTTATTTTTTGAATCTGCTTCTCCTCCACCCATTTTGGACAGGTTTTGTCGTTGGCAGAGTGACAACCCTGGCAATTTACACAACGAGGTGACTCCTCACAGGTATCACCAGCATGTCCCTCCTGGCCACATTTCTCGCAGGTTGCTGCCCTGCTACAGTTAGTTTTGAAATGGCCGTACCTTTGGCAATTAAAACAGCGGACAGGGCTGGGAATATAGATCTCAACCCTGACCTGTAAGTAGCCAATCTTCAGTGTTGTCGGTGGTTTGGGGGTGCTAAATGTTAGGATGAAGGTGCCAGTGGGTTTCCTGACACCCTCCCTTAACACTGAAATGCGGTACAGGTGACTGACATGCTGAGATGCCAGGTTATCAAGAATCTCCTCATCAGAGCAGTTCTTGATATCCGGGCATCTTATGACTCCTTTGGAGCTGTTCAGGGACCTGTGAGGGGTTACCTGAACAGGGACATCTACCAGAGACTTTGTTTTCAACAAGTTGTTTGCTTGTGTACTGCGACTGACTTCAACAAGGATATCTCCAGATCGCAGCCTTTTGATCGATTTAGGGGTGCCTACAACACCCTCAATGCCTTTATTAATGGCAAAAGGTGACAGAGTAGTAAGACTCTTGCCATCACCACAACTTGTTATCACAAGGAACCTAGGCCAGATGGGAGCGGCCTCTGTGTCAGAGCTAGACCCAGAGTCGCTCCTGAAACGTTTGCCAATTAATTTAAGAGAATTTAGGGGATCCATAGTAAAAAAATGACATTTCATCACCGGTGCTCCCCACCCACCATGGAGCCCAACAAGGGGATATCAAAGGTAAGTGGAAAAATACATCACAAACCGATGCCAGGGATACACTAGTGATATACTCAAGGCCATTAAAAGAATCAATAACCCCGATTGACCTGCTTAAGCAGCCGCCTTCTGAGACAACCACCCTTCTGAAACACACAAGTAAAGTCCACTTGGTTACGAGTACATGAAAAGTTAGCGCTATGTTAAAAAGCAAAAGTTAAAAACAGTAAGGCGGAGATCTCAGGGCATGACGCCACCAGCCGATTAGTTGAACCAGGCCAATTCAACCGCCCGACTAGGTGAATTTGAGGCCAAAGTGGTGTGTTGTTAGGACCAAACCGCAGTTATGGCCTTCACTCAACCACCAGGACCCTCTCCTCCACCGACACGGGTCGCGACTCACGGCAAACAAGTCGTCCCTGTTAGTCGCCTCTTACGACATGCTGAGAAAGCATCGGGCCTATTCTACATCCCCGTACCCGCAGGGGGTTTACTAAACGTCAGGACTTACATATTATATATGTTAACAAATAGAACATAACGCATAGTTGACACAAGGAATACTTTAAAATTCCTTGTGTCAACTATGCTTTATGTTCTATTTGTTTACCTATTATTTATCGGAATACAAGTGGACCATTATTTATCGGAATACACGTGACGTTTTTCAATCGTCTAAAAGGGGAAAAAATCAGGTCAACTTAGCGAAACTACACGCTTTTTCTTTAGGAATACGTAAACGGATGGTAATGTCCTTTTCACTACATAATCTATTTGCAAATACTTCCATGCTGACCAATTTACGTACACGTATATATATATGACACTTTCCTTTTCAAGTTGTAAGTAGTTCAGTTCTTTATTTTCTATTTTACAGTCATCAGACTTTACAAAGTGTTCCACCTGTACTCAGTTGGATGATCAATATCAAGATGCAGGTTCAGAAGAAGTACGTCACAAGATCATTAAACTGAGAGAAGCTCATGACAAACAGGTTGAGTAAGTATGATTATTACAACAGTACCTCAGGCCAGGGGTTTAGCTAGCAAATTGTTTATTCTATGGTTAAAATTTGCAAATACACCACAGTCAGGGGATTTACCCTTGCCCTGCCACCAAAATACATAGGTGGTTCCCTAAATTCCATATTGATGAACTGTTTTGTCCCTTGGCCCACACATGTGATACTGTTAGTGTTAATCACATTTCTATCATTCGAACAGTATAATTTTCTAAGGTACAGTGTTTGCCCCATCCACAACTTTGAGGAACTTTGAAGGTGATTAGGACCACTAGTGTTTGACATTCCTATATTTACTCTATATTTTCCTGGAAAACTCCTATATAACCCTATATATTCACCAGTATCCTTCGTATAAAACCTATATTTCTGTGATGGGTCACTTTGAGGTCTGAAATGCATTACATGTACTGTACTCTATATGCATACAAGTATGCCTAGGGTAGTAAGACAGCTGTGAATGTTTGGCATGTGCGCTTTTGGAGTCAGGTACCATGACATCATAGCTGCCACATTGGCACATTTCAAATTGTATTTTGGTTATTTAGTATGAACAAGTGTTTGTGGGCTAGAATTATCACTTCAGTGCTGAACAGAACAATACTTTGAGTTAAAAAACCAAATTATACGTGAGTCATTCTTTCTTCTTAGATTGGAGCGAAGAGCTTACCATAATGCAAGAAATACCGCAAGAAGAGAAGCAAATGAAATTACAACCATCATAATAGATGGTATGGATCAGAAAAAGACAAATGTGCCCCATTTCATTGTTCAGGACAAGGATAATGCTCATTTGGCCCAATTACCAGTTCACTTCACAGGTGAGTAGGAGGTCTACAGGTACAGTACATCTACACTTTGAATTACACCGGTTATGTATGTCAGTGTTTGCCCGTTATATTTTCCATTGGACCTACATAGAAATATTTATCAAAATGAGGTAGCAAGATGAAAATTTGTAGGCTATCTCTGTTCATCTAAGGATTAGCCCTGAACATAATAAAACATATGAAACTAACATAGAATGGAAATTAACCCTTGGGATGCTACCGTGTTGGTTTACTGCGTAATTGCCCATATGCAAAGTGGAGCCTATACGGAGAAACATTTTGCAATCAGAAAAGACATTTTTAGTGAGATATTCTAGTTTTGACACTAGAAAATAAAAAAGCATGTGGGCAGGGACAGGCACTAGATACTCAAGATAGATAATACATTAGTTGCCTTTTTGCCTGAGCAGTGTTCTACTGTAGGTGCATGTTTGCTTTGTTATTGTAAAACGGTTTGTAAGAAAGCATTGTAAGCTAGGTTTAGTGGCAGGTTTTTAGCCAGGACTTGATTTTGGGAGTCTCATATGTTACTGATTAGAAACGTAAAATCTACATCACAGTGCGAGTGCAAAGCATAAAAGCATGTGGTTCAGGCGAGCCCTACACAGCATATGAGATAGAAAAATCATGCCTCAGCTAATGTCTTTTATAGCACTTTGTGCAGCCTACCTGCATGTGACTTGTGCCTTTTTATTATCGGTCTTTTCATTTTCATCTCTAAAGCCATCGCTTGTAATTTTGGCTGCCTACATTATGTAAGTTATACACTTACAAATGAGAGTGTGATTAATATAACTTTCTTTCCATATATTTTCAGGAGTCTTGGTGCATACAGATACAGCTGATGGAAAGATCCCATTTATATTCTACGATATTAAACATGTACCTCATGACAGTAACTTAACAATTCACTGCTTAACTGAGGCTCTGCTCCGTACAAAACATCATCTGGGCAAAGTCATCTTCATACAGCTGGACAATTGCTTCAGAGAAAATAAAAACACATTTGTTTTCTCCTTTCTGGCAATGCTAGTGGAGATGAAGACTTTTAAAGAGGTAAGTCAAAATTGACATGCAGTGGTTGCTATGACCAGAAGATGTATTCAAGGGAATAGGCTGCGGCCCCAAATTCCACCAACAAGTATTCTGAAGTATAAGCTTATCTTTACAAATCATCTTATTTCCAATTTGCAAAAGCATTTCGTGGTATTTTACTCCATAATTCACAAGCTTGTTGTAAAATGTCATATGATTGAAAAGAGCTATTTGTAAATTGGGATATGGTGTTTACTAATACTGCTTGTGGTGAGTTCATTTGCCCTTTCATTTCATTGTACTGTCCATGTATAACCATTATGTATGTTATCTGACAGTGTATGAGCTGGGGGGGGGGGGGGGGCTTTTTAAGTGCATCGAAACGGCACATACAAACAAAAAACAAAAACTCAAACCGGATCGGACAGGAACATAAAGGCAAAACTATCCACACACCACCAAATCAAACAGAAAAGTATGTTCATTACAACAATAGAACTACACACACACTGACAACCCAATACCCCACAAACCAACCTGCCCCCGGCCACCCTAAACCAATCATCACCAAACAATCATCACAAACTGCCCCAAGGGGCCACAAGGGGTCCGGGGCGGGGTCCACCTGCCACGAGGGGTCCGGAGTGGAGTCAACTTGCTATATTTACAGTATGTACACTATATACACTATTTACACAAAAAAGCTGAACAAAACTGGGCCAAAAATACAGGCGCACCTTGCCCAAGGGTGTCCCGGAGGCAGTTGTGGCAAAGGGTAACCTCATTATCCCCACGCTTTAACAAGCTCCACAACCGGATGCAGTTTAACGTCCTACCCAGGACCCAGTGTATGAGCTTTTTACGTACGTAGAAACGGGCACGAGGAAACAAAGTAGAACTTAAACCTGACCGGACAAAAACATAACTCTCAACTATTTACAGAATTCTGTACATTGCGCTAGCAAACAAAATGTCTGTGATAACTATGTACAGCTAGCTTTTTACGTACGTAGAAACGGGCACGAAGAAACAAAGGAGAACTTAAACCTGACCGGACTAGACTGCAAAGGTGAACTATTTACAGAATTCTGTACATTGCGCTAGCAAACAAAATTTCTGCGATAACTATGTACAAAACTACCCCTCAACAGAAGAGCGTTCAGGTTGAGTCTGTTCAATGCTTTTTGGAACTATGGGTGCATGTGGCCAACCCCCACTATTTACAGTAATAACAATGTGATGTGCTCTTTACATGCTTGTAGCCGGGTGGACCTAATGTGGAACAAAGCAAACCTATTGACACTGAACTACCAAAAAAACTTTCTGGCATGCATGGGCACAGACACAAACAGAACAGAAACCCCAAAAGAAAACGGGGACACAAAGGCAAAACCATTCACACTAAAAACTCTGACTGGGACCTTATCTTTTTAATCCGTGGGCTCGGTACGGGCGTCCCAGAGTGATGGGTTCCCCTGTCTGATACTTCGCCTGAAGCCGACCTCTTTAGTGCAGACTCTGGCCCCTCCCCCTCACACAAATCAAACCAACCCTCCCCCGAAGGTGGATCCTTCGGAGGAGGAGGCTCTGAGGCACGCTCCCCGCCATCCGACATCGCCGAGTCTGAGGACAGATCGAGGTCCTCCTCTAATGTCATTATTTCAACCTGACCGGGTGCCGCTGCCAACGATGGCGGAGAGTCTGCCTCAGGAGTCCCAGTACCCCCCTCACACTGCTTGGAGGCAAGGAAGTCCTGCTCAACCTCAAGTGCCGCCTCCTCTAATTCCTGGGTTGAATATTGTGGGCCTGTTTGCGAGGGTTCGGGTGACGACCCCACATCGGCACTGACATGGGCAGAGTACGATGTGGGGCAGGCACCAAACACATGTCCCTCCTCCCCACAGAGGTTGCACCGTACCTCGTTGGGACACTCTGCCTTGCCGTGCCCCAACTGCAAACATTTTCCACAACGCCTGTTGGGACACGACTTGGCTTCGTGCCCCTCCTCGCCACATCTAAAACAGGTACGGGGCTGGCAAAAGTACCTAATGTGGGCCTTGGAACCCCCTATGAAGAGGAACGATGGAATGTCCCTCACCAGTTCCATACGGAACTGTCTCTTGCCATTAAATATACCTTTCAAGTCACCCACGGTATATTTACACCACCGCATTTCAGAGACAGTTCCGTATTGACTAAGAACCCTCGCAACCAGGCGCTGATCGACCTCGAAGGGAAGGTAAAGCACCGTCACCGCCACAGAGCCATCATATGGGGTGACAGTGAGCCCCTCTACCCCCTTCAGACATGACACACCCTTAACACGGGCAGCATCAGACTTAAACTTAAGGTCATACGTGTTGCGGGCCTCAAGCGCCTGCAACATCTCAATTTCTCCAATTTCGACACCATTGTCTTTTAACACAGTAAACGCCTGTGGGGGAGGGACACTCACCCCAGACGAAAACTCCAACTTAACAATTGTGCTATCCCGACCTCCGGGCATAGCAGCAGTTTGTGTGGCTCGGGGCCACGGAATGAAAAGAAAAAAACTCTGACCAGGTATTACAGAAGACAAAATTTAGTATGAAGCACGCTATAAGGTTTTAAGCACAATTGCAAGTGTATGTAGGTATATTGTAGGACCAAACCATGGAGGATTATTCAAGGAAAGAACATCACCATGAATTGAAATGCATACACTCTTGTGAAATTCAATTATTTTCATTGCATGGACACAAGTAGACTGTTTGTTAAGCTTGTGAAATTGGTTGGTCCAAGTTATCTCATTTTCACTATAATCTAGTTAATCAACTAAGGCCCTTGATTCCCAAACAGTGAGTCGCATCCCAAAGTAGGGTTACAAGATAAAAACTGATGGGTCGTGAGCCCATCTGGGGGTGGCAGGGGTTAAGGAGTTTTGCAGTGAACATTGCAATGAATAGGTTTGCAAACTGTGTTCATAAAAAGCTAGAATGAAAGATGTTGCTGGTGTTTCTGTGTGACTTTTGCATTCTGTCATTACTTAAATTTAGACTACAGTTACATGGTCAGTGGCAAACTTCTTTTTGAAAAAAACTCTGGCCCCTACCCCAGGATGGCAGCCACTATGTTTTTTCAAATGCTGTACCCCTCCTTAGAGAAATTTCTATGCACACCCCATGGTTGGGTCACTGAAGAATGCCAAATCAAGAATCTTCCAATGGTCCCTTGAAAAAAATTGATGCGAATCACAATTAGGGTTACCAGTACTTAGAAAGATGTATAGTTATTGTTATTGTGTTTGTCATATCAATACTGCATTTTGATTTTGCTTCACAGGTGATTGTCCACATTTTACCAGTTGGTCATACCCATGAAGATGTGGACCAGCTTTTTTCCTGCATCTCAAGACATCTTCGCAGCAACAATGCCTTCACTTGAGCAGGTAGGTCTGTTTACACAAAAATCTAGGGGTTAGAGTTGAGTGATGTTGCCAGGGAGTAAGTAACAAATGTTCTGATCACTCCACTGAACCCTCAAATCTTGGATGCTGAAAATTTTTAATATGTGGTTACAGTGGCTACGATCCATCTTTGAAATAATCCATGAGCTCCCCATAAGTGAAGACTTGTGGGGAGCTCATGGATTCAGTTAAGAATTAGAAAGACTTAACTGAATGAAAAAATTCTGATACACTGGTCTGTAACAGACAAGGTATAGTAAAATGGGGCAAAAAAAAAATAACAAGGGGGTAATTGGGGTAAAACACAATCCCCCTACAAGCCCCAATCAGTATAGTCCTTAATTTTTGTATTCTGCATACTTTAGCCCTATTTGTCTATTTAATTTTGAAATAATTTGTAGGGTTAAAAAAAAGGCATAATGTTATAGTTACATATGTGCCAACACAGCTCAATACCTTAAGGTAGCCTAACACATTGTAGGCCTACACCGAAGTACCACATATACCATAAACCACTACACCTGCGATCATATTTTAATGCTTAGTTCTGACTTTTAAAGTTTCATCTATACCTCATAAATCCTCTTGCTATGTCGTAAAAGGTATGAACAAAGTTGCAAATAGTAAATACCCTGTTTTTCTTTTTCCTGTCTCCCTACACTCAAATTTTTCTTCAAGTCCTTGTCTACTTCATTTGTTTTCATGTAGATTTAGAAATGGAAACTAGGACAAGTTACAGCCCACCAGTGACAGTAGTGCCAGTAAAATTTGTACAAGACTTCAAAACTGTGGTCCAAGAAGCTATGGCAGGATCCTATGGCAACCACAGCAAGCCACTATGCTGATGGAAAATGCCATATGCACTACAGGATGTGGGTGACAGATGAGTGCATGGAGACCAACAACAGATTCAGAGTATCCTCATGGACTTGCTTGTTTGAAGGTACCAGCCATTTTGTCATATCTTGTCAGTCTCCTGAAATTTCATCTCAGCAGGAACCTTGCATAGAAAGTATCTATACTTGTTCTTGGTTGATATGGAAAAAGTATGCAACCATTGGGACATATTGCATGCAGTATGTGAAAGACTTTTGAGAGGGTTGAATGCCATTATAGTTAAAAAATCTGTATGGTTAGTACTTTGTACAGTATATGTGGTGCACAACGACAGATGCTTCTCAAGCCAGGGTATCTGATGAATGGTGTGTTGCAGATATTAATTTGCTTTGTGACAACATTGTTTGTGGGCCACTTTGTCAACTCACATTTCACTTTTGATCTAGCACTTTCAGTGGCCCTGTTTGCCTAGTTCTCTGATAAGAGCGCCAACTGATTTGCAGTGTAGTGAGACTGCGAAGATGTTTGTAACTCTGCCAAATTAACAAAACACAAATGGCCAGAACTCAGGGTAGTCTCCTGCACATCTACAAATATCTGCCCAAATAGCTTCAATTTCAAAAAGGATTGTTAGGCTGAGCAAAATTTTTGCACAAATGAAAACAGCCATCCACACTTCTCTTCGAAAGCCTTGTGGCAGAGAAAATTAGTCCGGTTGTGTGGATTATGTAGGTAGAGGGCCAGTCCACTCAGGACCAAAAATCATTGGCAATAAAATAATCAGTTTTCTCATCAAATTTATTTTGTCCTTCTCATGATATTTTGCAGGAATTACCAGATTTCACACAGACAATTCCATGGGTGGAACCTTCCTTGGAAAAAGTGGACTACGACAAGCTTGCCAAAGAGCTGCCTTTTGCATACAATAAGAGATTGCCCCCTGCTGCTAGAAAATGGTGGGAGAACTTCATCAACGAGATCCCAAAGAATTACCAAGAGGTGAGATTTTTATTTGTTAACACATACTTTCTAAAAATAAAAATGTAGCTTTAGCAAATGGTGGTAACGGTCTGTTTTTAAATGTGGAAAAGTGTTTTGGCAGTCACAGAAATAGCAGCCTGTCCAATCATCTTGCACCCACCCTTGTAGCATCAGCCCAAGTGAAAATGAAGTCCAGCATATTTATAGGGGCAATTTCACTTTTTAGCCCTGACTGAATTTGGCGAAAGGCAAGCTTCTGCCGTTCAAAAAGAAGGTATGTGCCCACTAACTGTTAAGTAATTCATTAAACTGGTTTCATGTCTGCTTCCTTTCTTTCATTTTTAATAAAGGTTCCAGATGCCCAGCATTCATCCCTTGAACAGCTTGCAGATGGAAGGAGAGGTTGTGACAGGGAGATGATGGAAATAGAGAGTTTACAAGGTCTAGAAGCTTGCATTGAAATGCAGTGTCCGAATGTAAGGAAGGGGGTGGGCGAGTGCAGTTTAAGTGTACCTGAATGTTAAGAAGTATTAAAACATTTTGCAATAGTTGAAAAAAGAATCTCACTGGTGAAATAACCACCTTCATAGGACACTTCTGTGCAGAGGTATCAAATGTAAGGTTACTAATTGAAGTGAAAATGGTGGAGTGCACAATAATTTGTGATGTCACTCTTGTGATCCTCAAAAAGTCTGTACCAGAAAAGAATAATCCTTTCAAGCCAAACACATTATATTTCAATAGGAAACGAAAGAAGGTAATGTGAGTTGTATAAGGAGGAAATAAATTATTGCATAATTTACCTTTGAAATTACCTGAATAAATTTCAGCATTCTTTTCTCTTCAGCTGAGTGAGCTATCAAGATGCTAGTTCGAGATGAAGTTAATAGTGTAACCTGTGCAATATATCTTCTTGTAATTACAGACTAGGTACATTGTATCAAAAAAGCTTTGAGACCTGACAAAGGAATGCTAACTGTCAGTTCTTTAAAATCATTCATTGGTAGTTGTAATTCCAGGCATACTTTCATTGAGCTGTATTGCTTAGTCAGTTTGGGTGATAACATACTAAGTAGTCATTGTAGTGTGCATGAATGTGCTTTGTGGCAAATTGGTTTTATATGCTATACCTCTAAAAGTTAACTCATTGTATCATTTCGATGGGGTCATTACCCCCTTCTTACAAAGAGGAAATGTGGTTCAGTGGCAGATGTGATGTGATTAGCATGACCCCTGTTGACCTTTTACTGTTTAGCAGAGGAAAATGATGCATTAAGTGTATCAGTAATTTTTTTTTTACTTTCTTGGGAAAGCAGCAGTAAGTCTGATGGTGTGATACCACTTTTAACTTACTCCAATGTTTCATTCTATTCAGTCAACAAAAATGTTTTGTTTCTCCCCAGGTATTCATTGGCAGGCAAGGTAGAACTACCCCTAGTCAGGTCACTTTTATGGATGACTACTCATC
Organism: Holothuria leucospilota; assembly: GCA_029531755.1. Taxonomy (NCBI): domain Eukaryota; kingdom Metazoa; phylum Echinodermata; class Holothuroidea; order Aspidochirotida; family Holothuriidae; genus Holothuria; species Holothuria leucospilota. The sequence continues at coordinate 19,479 of JAIZAY010000558.1, forward strand.
TGTAAAACCTGGGATGTTGGTAGCCGTTCATTGTGAAGAAAAGGAAGGTAGACCTTTCATTGGTGAGGTTGTGGAGAAGAACGATGATGGAGATATTAAAGTACAGTGGTTGAAAGGGTCATGGAAAGGCATCTGGCGCCACTGGGTTGTGAAGAAACAGAAGTACACATCTCACATTCCCGTGAAATCATTGATCCTTTGGGATTTTTCTCTAACTTCAAAAGGAAAACTTAAAGCAAAGACAATTGTAGAATTGAAAGAAAAGTATGAAGAACTTGACGAGCAGGCAAAGAATTGCTAGTTATTGTTAACTCAACCCACGAAGTGTGGGTGGAGCTTATGGGGTACTGTGGGGTGAAAGTGTCTGTCTTTCTGTTGTAGAGGTTTCACTGCTTTAAAAGTGGAACAGATTTGCCTACAACTTTTTGTGAATGATTAATTTGGGGATGGCTATTCGGCTTGTACTTTTGGGTAGGTTTGGTTGGGACAGTTTTGAGATATGTACGAATTTTCTAAAAAATATTCCTTTGAAAGTTGTGACTCCCGTCGCGTGCATTGTTTGCCGTATTCCGGTCCGTACGAAAGAAGCAAACACTCGGAGGGAGTGTGTTTATAGTAGGCGACAGCCTGCCGATTTCAGGAAATCTTAGATTTCATTTCAGGAAAAATGATTTTAGGGTGTGGAAGCACTGAGTGAAGTATTATGTTTGCACTTAGGCCTACAGGTTACGACACGTACTACGGTTTCACAGCTGTAGTAAACAAGTTACTGCAGTGCAGTGCAGACTGTGTATCACAGGTTACTTTCACGATATGAACGTTTGCACAACGTTCAGCAAGTAACGTTAGTGAAGTCCTGGGCCTACTTACTAAAAGTTTCAATTTGAACTAGCCAGGCCTAACGTTAGGCCTAGGCTAGTCCGCAGTCTGCTGACCTAGTATTTGGGAAGCTTTGGGGCTTCCCATACTAGGTCAGCAATATACCCATTGTCAAAACTGGGCTACCGCGACTTCAAAAATTTTAAATGGTCTCGATCTTTCTCAAATTCACGTATACTCCTACATAATTGACCTCTACGGGGCCTTATATGTTTAAGACCCTTCATTCTAAGATTATTAGCACTTAGTGTCCAAAAAAAGACCAAAAATTTTGATTTACACAAACGATCCTGTTTTATTTTTTTAACGTTCTATGAAACTGCCAAATCGTGTAACTAGGACGTTCACACTATTGTATGCTAAATAGCACGCACTGCTGTTTAATTGTGACATAGTCCATAGCTATAGTTACGTTCATACACGCTCATACGCGTATATAGCAACAATCACTGCAGCAACGCACGCAGACGATATTACTCTCACAGTAATATGCGGTCAAAAGTTTGTGTTGCAATAGCCTAGGCCTAGTTCTAGGAACAAAGTGTACGTCAGAACTAGGCCTAGGCTAGTCCTCAGTAAAGGCCCGTGTATAGCCGGACGACCACAGTCCTTTACTGAGGACTAGGCCTAGACTAGCCCTTCAACAGGGTCGAGCATTACCGCGTTCCTAAACTCTACACTAAAGAGTGAGTAGAAGGAGCGGATTATACGGACACGCCTAGGCTAGTCTAGTCCATAGGCCTAGTCTAACTTAACTTATCTTAGGCTGCTTTGGTGCTTCCAATACTACCGTTAGGGAACAAACTGTGAACTAGGCTATGTGAGAACTAGCCTAGGCTTAGGCTAGGTACCCTAGCTAGCCCCCTGTAGGTGGGGGTTATAGAATTATGCCCACGGTACTTCCCGCCTGTCATAAGAGCGACTGAAGGGAAGGACTTGCACCATATTTGATCTGTATTTGAAACCTTTTTGAAACTTTAGGCCCTTTATCTACAGTACGCCTAGTTGACATTATAGGCCTAGCCTGTAGGGCCTATACAACTCATTCATGTCGGTGTGTTTAGGCTAAGGCTCATACCCATACGAGAAAGTTCAACAGTTTTAGACAGATTTGTAGCATATGAAAGTGTACGCCAGACTTTTTGGCATACGGCGTGATTGTGAAACTTTGTCATACTGGCGTGGCGCACAATGATATGATATCATTGTGGCATAATCCTAACAATAGCCTAGCTACACCAATACACAGTAGGCCTACACCTGCAGTGACAAACAGTAATGAACTGTAAGACTGATTCGTTCTGAGACCAGCTGTAATTTAGTTGGAGTGGCATGATCCCTCATTTGAAGACCAAATTTGGCTCAGTTTGTGGTGTACAGCAAGCAAACTTCTCGGTACAGTATGGCTATAGATTACCCTGCTACGGTTAAAAAACACCTTTTTCAAAACTAGGAGGCAAAATCATAGTGGCCATATGGTCTCCCAAGATTGTTATTTTGAGAACGAGTCAACATACATTTTGTGCTAATGGTTTTGGAAATGACCAAGTTCACTGAGCCTCCAGTTTTGAGTGGGGGCGCAGTACTAGTCGCAGTGGAGGTTGATGAATATTACTTTGTCTTAGACTGCACCTCCAGAAGGGAGGTGAGGTTTAGTATTGGCGGACCAAACCCAAACGGGTGGTCGCTTTAAAGCAGGGTTCTAAATAACGCATGCACACGTGCACCAATGCATGTAATTTTTTGTCAGTGCATGCAACTTTGAGTTGCTTACCTGCACGCATGCATGTAGGCCTAGGCCTAATGGTAGTTTAAAGAGAAATGTATTAAAGTTAGAGCCACAGATTTTCCGCTTGAAAAATAACAAAATTACGTTTTTAAATTTTAAAATTCTGTAAAAGTCCATTTCAAGCATAGCCAAATTTCCAAATTTTCACTTCAAGCCCGCTGTGTATGAGCAACCTATGCAAACACACTATTGCAGCGTATACCCAGAAAATTTTGACAATTTTGAATAACTTGCTTTTACTATTTGGATCGTATTTTTGATGGATTTTGATAATTTCAGGAGTGAAATGCCCTCATTATAGATGGTAAAATGTCGGTGTATCTCTTTCACAAATGCAGACTTTCATTTGATATGGTTTTGGAGAATAATAGCTCATCTTTTCTACCAAAAAGTTACATGTATATTGAGCTGGATAATTTTTTTGCTAAATTCCGCAGAGAATTGTCAAAGTTCCGTTTTTTGTTCGGGGGCCCTAGATGTAATGATGGTATCAACCTGCATGCATAGCCATTGCTAGGTGGCATGCATTATCTCAGTGATTGTTCCTATACTTGTAGGCCAAGGCTATTATAAAAAGGGAAGAAACAGGTAATGTTAGGCCTGAGTTTTTTTAATCTTTCATTGTCATACTTTAGTGGTGCATGTAAAACTTTATTTTAAAATTTATTTGAAGTTACGTGCACAGGTACATGTAACTTTTTTTTTCTAATTCAAACTCTGCTTTAAAGGGTTGAGCGACAGCAGCGCTGCTGCTCTAGTTGAACTTACTGGTTGGGTGGTATTCAAAGATAATGCAACAAGTCCTACATTTATTTGTACATAGTCCAAAGGATCATTTATTTACATCGTGTTTATGAGGTTTCTTTGCCTTTACCCTTCGTAGCAAGTCCTGTATTTATATTTCCATAGTCCAAAGGTTATTTATTTACATACTTGGTCTATGAGGGTCCTTTGGCTTTACCCTTCATAGCCAGTGCCATCTGTAATCTGTATGTTCAATTAGATCATTTAAGTAAATTGTGTATGAGGGTTGTTTGCCTTTATCCTTCATAGCTGGTGCTTAATATTCATCAGTTTTGTGTTCAATTTGATCATTTCTATGCTTTGTCTATGAGGGTCCTTTGGCTTTACCCTTCATAGCCAGTGCCATCTGTAATCTGTATGTTCAATTAGATCATTTTAAGTAAATTGTGTATGAGGGTTGTTTGCCTTTACCCTTCATAGCAAGTCCTATATTTATATCTTTGTAGTCCAAAGGTTATTTATTTACACACTTGGTCTAAGAGGGTCCTTTGCCTTTACCCTTCATAGCCAGTGCCAGCTGTAATCTGTATGTTCAATTAGATCATTTAAGTGAATTGTGTATGAGGGTTGTTTGCCTTTATCCTTCATAGCTGGTGCTTAATATTCATCAGTTTTGTGTTTAATTTGATCATTTCTATGCTTTGTGTATGAGGGTTCTTTGTCTTTACCCTTCATAGCAAGTCCTATATTTATATCTTTGTAGTCCAAAGGTTATTTATTTACATACTTGGTCTATGAGGGTCCTTTGCCTTTACCCTTCATAGCCAGTGCCAGCTGTAATCTGTATGTTCAATTAGATCATTTAAGTGAATTGTGTATGAGGGTTGTTTGCCTTTACTCTTCATAGCAAGTCCTATATTTATATCTTCGTAGTACAAAAGAAATTTATTTACATACTTGGTCTATGAGGGTCCTTTGCCTTTACCCTTCATAGCCAGTGCCAGCTGTAATATGTATGTTCAATTAGATCATTTAAGTGAATTGTGTATGAGGGTTGTTTGCCTTTATCCTTCATAGCTGGTGCTTAATATTCATCAGTTTTGTGTTCAATTCGATCATTTCTTTTCTTTGTCTATGAGGGTTCTTTGCCTTTACCCTTCATAGCCAGTGCCAGCTGTAATCTGTATGTTCAATAAGATCATTTAAGTGAATTGTGTATGAAGGTTGTTTGCCTTTATCCTTCATAGCTGGTGCTTAATATTCATCAGTTTTGTGTTCAATTCGATCATTTCTTTTCTTTGTCTATGAGGGTTCTTTGCCTTTACCCTTCATAGCCAGTGCCATCTGTAATCTGTATGTACAATTAGATCATTTAAGTGAATTGTGTATGAGGGTTGTTTGCCTTTATAATTCATAGTTGGTGCTTAATATTCATCAGTTTTGTGTTTAATTTGATCATTTCTATGTTTTGTCTATGAGGGTTCTTTGCCTTTACCCTTCATAGCAAGTTCTATATTTATATCTTTGTAGTCCAAAGGTTATTTATTTACACACTTGGTCTATGAGGGTCCTTTGCCTTTACCCTTCATAGCCAGTGCCAACTGTAATCTGTATGTTCAATTAGATCATTTAAGTGAATTGTGTATGAGGGATGGTTGCCTTTATCCTTCATAGCTGGTGCTTAATATTCATCTGTTTTGTGTTTAATTTGATCATTTCTATGCTTTGTCTATGAGGGTTTTTAAGTACGTAGAAACAGGCACTGGCAAACTAAAGAAGGATCCCAAACCCAAACAAAACCATGACGGGTCACAAACACAAATGCTAAACAAACTATACATACAGTGCAACAGGGAACAAAAGTGTCAAAAGTTGGCTGCAGGGGCAGTTACTGGAGTTCAGTAGTAACAAAGACACTTATGCTTTGTCTATGAGGGTTCTTTGCCTTTACCCTTCATAGCCAGTGCCATCTGTAATCTGTATGTTCAATTAGATCATTTAAGTAAATTGTGTATGAGGGTTGTTTGCCTTTATCCTTCATAGCCAGTGCAAGCTTTATTTTCATGTTCAAATTGAGTATTTGTAATGAAAATTTTATGAGGTTGGTCCCATCAACTCTTATGCTGGAACCACTTTTTCATAACTGCTCTAAATGCTAATTCCAATATTCGTTTACAACAAAATATTGCCAGATTGTTGGCCAAAAGGCTCATTGATTTGATTATTGACAAATATTTGCAAATGTGTTGCTTTCACTCCCCACAAATGTCATCTTTCTGCTATTTCATGAAAAAGACGAGTCCCCTATGCACTAATGTACTATTTTAACTTTGTTTGAAGTATGAAAATGCAATTACCGGAATATTTTTCACAATCATGATGTGTGTGAAGCAGAATAAAGATATTTTTACAAAAATAATTCTTTGAGTTGTGTGATATTTTCTGTTCTGCAGTTGTGACATTTTTACTCCACAGAAGAATCTATAGAAAAACATCAGTTTGCACAAATTTCTCCTTATATTGGCCAATATGAATACGCGATAGACATGTTTCAACTATTTCTGCATTGACGCAAAAAATAACATCAATTTTAGAATATAAAGATGTAAATTTTGCAAAATCACAAAATGTAATTTCTTGAAAGTCTTTGTAACGGTGTTTTTTGCTTTTTCTTCTCCTTTTCTCACTTTGCAGCTGCATTGCGTTTTCTCTCCTCAAATTTCCTCTTCCTTTCCTCCTCCGCATCCCAATGCTTTTTTTCTTGTCGCTCTTCTGCCCTCATTTTCAGCTCTTCTTCCTTACGTTTTTCCTTTCTTTCTCCTCCTGCAACTTAATGAATTCTTCACTACTGATGTGGCGAATTGTGGGACCAGCTGCTTGGGCACGTGTTGTTTTGTTCTGCACCTTCGGGTGGATTGGAATTTCTCTGAACACAACTGAAACAGAACCAGCAGGGGATGAAATAGCGGCTTGTTCTTTTGTTGGTGTTGGCACATAGGAAGAGGAGGGGATGTCTGGGTTTGATGCTGAGCATGAGGGGATGTCTGGGCTTGATGTTGAGGGTATGTCTGGGTTTGATGTTGAGGGTTCCGGAGATCCAGCTGTGCTCTGTGTAAGTGACTTTTTAAAAGAGTAGTATTTGAGCAGTGTTGTCCGATTCTTTTCAGGTTGTGGTTTTGTTATACTCTGAGCTGCTGGTGGTGACGTAGTAGTGGCTGGTGCTGGTGATGGCTGTACCGAATATACCCTTAATGGCTGTAGTTTTTCATCCGGAATGGCAGCTGTCTACTGGTCAGATTCCTGCTGCAGCAAAGCTCCTGGTGACCATCTCCACTAAAATAGTTTTAACCCAAGCTTGGTGGAAAATACTAGCGAAAGAGCGCTTGGTCACTACATTCCCTGGATGAGTTTCATTGTACTTTGCTACTTCCTTGTTGTAATTATCCTTCAATGGCAAAAAAATCCGACATCTAGGGATTGGGTGAGATGAGATGAATGGGGTGGGAGGCAGAAGGGAAGGATCTGGTTTTCTTTGCAGAATCTGCTGGTTTCGACGTCATAGTGAAATGGATGGCCATCCACAAGGAGAACTACCGGCTTCTTGGGGGGGGGGGGGGGATCTGTCGAACAGTAACCATCCATAGAACTGTGGGATGTCAATCCAGCCATTTTTTGTAATGCCAAAGTAGGCATTACTCACACATCCTACCATTACCTTTCCACTGAAAACCTTCCCAGGATAAATGTGAAATGGTGGAAGGACAATTCCATCAGCACAGGCTCACACAAGGGTTGTTACACTTTGTTGTTTGATGCAACTTTGTAGGCGTGTCAAGAAGAAGACTCTACAATGATCCGGCCTGACTTTGGTTGAAAAGGAAACCCTGACTCATCACAGTTGTGGATCTGTGCTGGATCCGTGATGTTGTGTTGCAGGAGAAAATTTTCAAAACCGATAAAGCACTCATGAATATTCTCAGGAGAGCACATTTTTGCCCTGCTGAGCTCAAGAGCTTCTGGTCGCCTAGATGAAAGCTGAGGATGCTTCCTGAGAAATCCATAATACCAGTCTTTACCAGGTTTATTTTCGTTGAAAACATTCACTTTCCTCCCTTCCCGGTCAAGGATGGCCTTCACGGTTACCTGTAACTTTTCCCGTGTTACGCCATAACCTATTGCCGCCATCTCTAAGATCCTTAACTCTGTCCTGGAGGGTTTTTTTTTTTTTTTGACCCCAACTTTGCACCATTTTCTTTTTTAGATGATACTAGATAACACATTCCTGTTGGTGTGTCGTAAAATCCCATCTACCTAGCTAACTAACTGTCCTGCAGGGTCGTTTTAGGTACTTCGTAGTGTCGAGATGCCACCCGCACAGACATCTTCCTCATGCTGACATCCTTTACCGCTTTTGACATATTCTCAACAGACCATTTGCGCCTGTTGGGCATGTATCTACTTTGTCCAGGCATTCTGTGAGGATGAAAATGAGACAAACACAACGAGAATACAAACGAACGAATACCCTGAAACAGTGAAGTGTAGCCTATGTAATTTTTGAAAAATGTCACACTAAAATGTGACAAGAATATTTCAAAACAAAATGCCTCTTAATGCCGACTTTTAACAGGTTTCATGGAGAATGAAATGAAATAACCCTCATTCATGCTCATGAGTTTCTGCAACACGCATTCTGTTTGTCAGACACAAATGTTACGGTTATTGGAAACTATATGGTATCTTTGATTCACATAGTAGAAACAGCCATGGTTTGTTAGCAAACAGTGGAACTGCAGTGCTTCTTTATTTTTCCTCACTGCAAGACCTAATAATACCACCTACAAAAATTAGGACATTCTCTAGCATTACCAAATTCTACTGTGATAGAGATAAGAACAATAGCTGTACAATGTTACCATGTAGAGTTCTTTAGGAGCAATTAACATGTTTGGATTCCAATCTTTAACATCATATTTCCAATATCAAAATGCAAAACAAACCCAAATTCCATCCAATAAAAAAACTGAGCAACCAGAGATCATGAGTAGAAATTTCCACCAAGATAACCATAAAAAATTATATAAATACAAAAGGGTGTCAAAGACTAATCAACATGTTAAATCACATCCACTCCAAAAATCAAAACAAACAAAAATAACAAAAACGTGTAGCAAATCGCACTCTAAAAAAATCAAACCTCACAGCCAGTGTTGTACAACTTAACAATCTCATCAAATTAAATGAAGGATACAAAATATTTCGAACCTTACGCAATTCTCTACCATACCTTGAGAATAACCAGAATGCAAAAATGCATTGAGGTTTCGATGATTGTATTTAAGTACCGTGGACAGTAAACCTGGGAAGTATCCATGTAGATTATGCCTTCAGATTGTGCATTCACAATACTATGACGTCAAATGACCTTTCATATCCATGAAAAAGGGTAGGGTGTTGCATTCAATGGAGTTCAGTTACAAGCAAAGTATTGCAAGAATGTATTTTTCCAATAGTCATGAGCTTATAATGCTCAAGAGGCCCATGTAGCCTGGAAATTGTGGAAGTCATTTGAACAAAGTGTTCAGTTTGCGACCGTGTGTGATGAGATGACCTTTGAAGTTTACTAACCATGCATGTTTAAAATAATGTATACATACACATACATATGTGCATGTGTGGATATATACAAATGCATACACACATGCAGTGGTGGCACCAGATTTCAAACTTAGGGGGGGGGGGTGTGGGTGCAAAGTGATGGCTAAAGAAAATGTTAGGGGACAAAAAATTTAGGAGTAACTGAGCACAAAGCGAGAGCTTTTGTGGGTGGAGTCCATGGGGTGCCTTAGGATCCTTGGTGGGGTCCGGGGGCAAAGCCCTGGTGGGAGTGCAGGGGGCTAAACCCTGGAAGCTCTGAGGTTGCAGCATATCTCTGGGTGAAAAATTTAGTCTCAGGATAGGTATGGTATGGTTTTGTGGATGGGGTGCGGGGGCCACCAAGGGCTCCTACTGGGTTCCATGGGGCCAAGTGGTCCAGGGGGATCAAGCCTCTTGAATGTCTGGAGCTTTAGCATATTTCTAGGTGGAAAATGAAGTCTCAGGATAGATATTTGCAGTTCAGAAGTTGAGTGGGGGAAAGTGGATGGAGAACAAAGATTTTGACTGGGGAAAAATGCCCCCATCATCCCTCTTCACAACATACATGCATACACACCCCCATACATACACCCATAGAGTAGCATACTGCTGCTCATGAGAGACAGAGAAAGTGGAGTAAAGATGAGGCATAGGTACATTGGGTTCTATAAATTTTTATTATGAAAGATCAAAACTAGCACTTTTGGAACAAACATGGATTCTGATTTGGAATTAGTATCTTTGGTGTGACAGTAAAAATTGAAGAACAAAATGTGTAGATATGTGATGTTTACCAGTACAAGATGAAAACAGGTCACTCAGGTCAAGCCAAGACATAAAGGCTAGAGTTGAAGGTTTTGAGCCTACATGAGAAAATTTAAGTTGAATCTGAGGAATAAATTATGCACCTGTTGAAATAATGTTTCAGGAATGCACTGAGGAATAGTTCCAAGGAATAATGAACACTGGTATTTTTGTATGACCTAGTTTTAGTACCCCTTGAGTTGTCATGACATTTTGTGACAATTTTGCCATGCACACATGTACACATTGATGTCATTTTAGCTGAAGTTTGAATGGGTCAATAATCAATTATGCTGGATGTGTGTTCAAGTTACCTAGTTGTACATTTTAGTATAATCCTTACGTTTAAGGAGAAAGTTGTAGCAGCGATAAAAAAGGTTATCAAAATACCTTGTTAGCCTAGCAGATGGTATCAACTACACGAAGAATATCGGTAAGACAAGGTGTGGGATGACAGAAATCTTTAAAGCTGATTATCAACTTGCAGCTAACATAGGTGAAGTACAGAAGTGTAGCTTATTTTAAATGTCTTAAGTTGGCATACAATTTAGCTTTTTAAGTGTTTATGTCACATTATGTCATATCAGCTCTTGGACAAAGCTTTCTGAAGAAATGAGGATAAAACTTCCAAATAACACTGATAATACAAACTTGCATCAAAGAATATACATATTCTGCCATGAGTGTAATGTTGGTATGTTTTTTATTTAGATTTAATGTTAATGCAGGCTGGGGAATGACAGATCCCACAATTTGTACTGAACTATAGAAATGTGTTGAAATACTTTGACATGAAAAGGGATACTCCAATTTCAGACTGAGCTTTGATTGCAAATGCAGTTGTAAAGATTAGTGTCCATGGAATAGAACGCTACATAACAGATACGTAATATTGTAGCAAATGGTACAAGAAATAGACTTTTAAAAAAATTGTAGGAACTTAATGGACATGGAATTGAGGACTTAAGATGCTTTTTGCTTAAAAATCCCATGATTACTGCAATTGCTGTTGCAGGTATAATGTTGAGAAATCACTTCAGTGGTGTAACCATCCAAAATGTACAATCGTATTATTCAAGAGCTGAAGTCAGCACTGGGTTGGTGCAAGAAAACCTGCAGACTGCCATAAATACTGTAACATTTGAGATTGAAACAAATGGAAAGTGGATTTGTTAACGTGCCTTTTTTAACGTTGATGTTAGTTTCATAACTCTTAGCTAGATGCTGTCAAAAAATAGAAAGGACAACATCAAAAATACTGATGAAATATGCTAAATATGAAAAACATGCACGAAACAAAATGCTATTTTCTGCAATGTCTGAGCTAGCAAATAAGGCAAGTTCACAGGAACAATGGCAACAAAAAGAAAGTTGGTGAATAACCTGACAGTTAATTTTTTGTGGCAACTTGATATGTGTATGTTATTAATTACAAATATTACAAAACAATCTACAGAATAGGTACAAGTTTCTACAGGTATAACAAGAAACTAAAACAGGAAAAGTAATGAATTATGTGCAAAAGAATGTAAACTCTTAAAATATTGAGAAGGTACTTCTTGTGTCAATTTCTAGTGTTTTAATAGCACCATCCAACCACTTAATATGGTACTGCAAACTAGTGACTTACTCATAGGTGGTTCTAACATATGACAAGGTTACCTAACTTGCATCATCAATATACTTTCAAAAATAAGAAAGAGTGACTATGTCATAATAAAGTATGCATAGTGAAAAGCACTGAAACTATGTATGAATAATAAAAGCGCTGCACCTTTATAGCTGGGTGTTATAAACTGGCAAAAACAATACATAGATACAAAGAAAAACAAAAAAGGCAAGTATATATGGAACAGAGTGTAAAATATGATAAGAACTTGAAGGAGGTGATTAAACTTCAAGTTTTTTATTTACAGAATTTGGTATACAACCAGCTCAACATGAAGTCACTTTTACTAGCAGCTTTTTTTCAGTTGTTTGATGGTTGTTTTGCTCTATTAAAGTGAATTTTAGTTGGGAGTTTGGGACAAGAAGCTAGTGTGAGTAATGTACATTGAGTACTGTACAGATATGGAAGCACTGAAAAAGACTATATTTGTAACAAGGTACCTTACATTGACCTTTTGGTTAGTTTAAATAGATATAACTAGGAGATACATCATTGTCATATGACGTGGTCAGTCATTCTGCTCCGTGTCCATCACATCCACTTAATAAGTCACACCCAATTTAAAGCTATGAAGCGGTGCATAAAGAATGTGAGAGTGATTGCTTTCCTTGCTTTGACAGAATTTTGTTTCAGATTTGTGTATATACGCAGACTGCTATATTTGGTATCTTGTTAATGTTACACCAGATTAGGTGCAACTGCATTTAAGGTACAGTATATTGTCATTATGGTATATATTATGCATACTTCTCCATTTCATGATCCTTGATTTTAAAACAAAGCTTGTTATTCTGAGAAAATAGTGACTATTTCTGCTAAAATCTCCAAGTTGAGACCCAAGAACAAGATGACATGGATTGGCTCCAAGCCAAAGTGTTTTTAACATAATTCTTGTGGAAAGCAACCATAACAATTACCTCAGCATACAGCTGGTTTTACACTGTTTGAAAGATAAATGTTACAGGTCTTTTTGAAATGTTTTGTTTGATACACAAATGGGCTGTGCTTAATGTAACCCAACTTAATGATTATGAAATGAAGTGTCATGACCATAACTGACCATGTAATTACTCACCTTTTACAATTAGAGGCACCTAAAACTGCGATGTATAGGGATACATGTAAGGTCATTACTGTAAAACTAATATCATTTCTTTCATATGTCATAGTGCAATAAAGTCTGAAAGAGCTTGTGAAATATTTACATGTGAAACACGACTACAGAGTATATAGAGGAGCAGGAAACCAAAGCAAACAGAGAAGTTATGGAAGCTTTTCCAGTGGTGTTGTTATCTGTGTGATCATGGTATCTTTGCACCGAATGCCACAGATCCCTGGGAGAGAGTTGAGGAGCTTTTGCTCTGATGGGTAGTTTGAGTTTTCAGTGCTGTGATCTTCATCTTCACTGTCATCAAGTTCGATGTTAGCAAGAAGTGGTTCGATCAGACCTAGGGGACAGGTAAATGTTGCTAGGTCGTCTCCGTCTAACTGACACAACAACTCATATCCATCTTGGCAACACTCATAACCAAGGATTGTGACAACCAATGTTTCCTCTGGGGGAGTGGAAATCTGTGTGGTGAAAGTGAAAGAGATTTTATAAGTACTGATTCTGCTCAATAAAGGTTTTCTTTTTTGTAGGCAAACTCTTGTCAGTGGCACACTTTCTTGGGAAACTTTGTACACAGCAGGCCTAGTGGAATTTTAAATCTGAAGCTAGCCCTTAATTGTTATCACAGTTTTGTGTGTAGCTATTGGAACTAGATTAGAAAATACATTTCCTTTAAACTGGCAACTGTGCCTATCGTAGTTTTAATAATTAAAGCATACTTCAGACTAAAGATTAACGGGCCAGAAAGAGGGGTGCTGTAAGGTTGCTGCAGTTATACTTGGACTGACTTGAAATTTAAAGATTTTGACATTTTACTTCCAGCGAGCTCAAACAACCTTTTATTTCCACAAAATAATAGATGTCATCTCCTCAATGTTGGCCACCTACCTGTCAAGTATGAATTTTTATCAAAATTTCCCTGCATGAGACGTAGTGTTTATAAAGTTAATCTTTTGACCTCCAATGACTCCAAATGACCTTTAATGTCTACCAAATCTAATTGGGATCATCAACTTAATATGGGTCATGCACATACTCAGTATGAGCGTCATCAAAGCTTCCCTGCTTGAGATATGTTTTGAAGATTTTGAGCTCCTGACCTCTGGTGACCTCAAATGACCTTTGGCCTCCATCAAAAACAATAGAGATCATCTATTCAACATGGGCCATCTACACATCAAGTATGAGACTTATCAAAGTTATCCACCTTGAGTGTTTGCAAGCAATTTCCAAATTTTTGTCAATTTGACCTCTAAGGATCCGAAATGACCTTTGACCTTAACCAAAAGCAACAGGGATGATCTACTCAATAAGGGTTTTGTACATGCCAAGTATGAGATTCCTAGAAGTTACCCTTCTTGAGATACTGTTTACAAGCAAAGTGTCACATACACAAACAGGTACACGCACGACATCACTATTGCATGGATCCCTTTTGACTACAGCAAGGGAGAGGGATGTCACTATGTCGGGCGGCGCTAGGTGGCCCCACCCGGGATTGGTGAATTGCGCCCGCCACTCATGTTAAAAAAAATATTCCAATGAGCACTTTTCCCTTTTCTTCGGAAAATGGGACGTAGGTTAGATACACCGAGAATTCTCTCGCGGAATCTCTGACGCTCACATAAGGAGAAAACTTTTAACTCCTTTCTCACCATTTTGGTAGACATTATATCATCTTAAAGTCGAAAAGAACCATAAAAACTAGCACACTTGGTGTAAGATCTCCTTGCATTGCAATCCAGCCGACCAATCAGAGTCGCGAAGATCCAAATGCAATCAAACCGACCAATCAACGTCGGGCATTCTCTTTCACGCCCAGAAAAGGGCTTTTGAGCTTGAAGTGTTGTAATTCGTCTTCACTCTTTGTCTCAGAAAGTAAAATCTCATCACAGAGATTCCTTCGACCCCAGTCTTAAAAGACTTATTTGACAAAGAATCCCGCGTATAAAAACGTATTGGTAACTCAGCGTTCAAACGCAAATGACTTAACCATCCCCTCTAGACACTACAACCTCCGAGCCTCGTAGCTTACATCTCCTGTCCTACACTGGACACTTTGTCTTCCACCCCAGTCAACGAAAGACTGTTATATTGAAGAAGCCAACGTACGAAAGTTATGGTAACCCTGCGATTAAACGCATTTGAAGCTACGGAGAGTGTTTAAAGATCTCATACCCGCCAAAGGAAATTTAAGACTTGTTTAAAGTCGTCTGTATGCCCGGAACCTTAAAGGCGAAAGATCCCCTCAAGTACATCACAACCTCTCAGGCAAATAAATGTCAAGGAGAGAGAAAATTGCGTTGAGGTATGGTCTACTTAGTTTTTAGAGGAGAAGCCTCCCAGACTCAGTATTCTCACGTTCCTAAGAGAACAAATAAAAATTGAGAATACGTGTCCTCGTGCTTAAAATATAAAGGTTTTTCAATTAGTTCTGCTGAACTTGACTCAGTCACTTAAGATGGCGCACAGTCAATCAAGCGGGATTTTGAACTTGCTGGCAAACCACATAGCTTTCGTTGCTTATTTCTAAGTCAACAATTTTAGATCTTGAAATCAATGAACGGGAACTTTTCCGTGGTATCCTAGACTCTAAAGTCTTTAATAAATCCACAGAAAACTACCTACTACCAAGACCCGCGTAACTAAATAGTACTGCCACCTCAACTCTCAAAGAGGAAGGCGCTCTATTAACTACGGAAACAACAGATGGATTGCCACCCCGGTTCTAAAAAAATGACCTATATCTCACATGTTGGAACGGTGCATATAAAATGCTTGGAATAAGCACTCGCACATAACTTCCTAACATGAGCAATTTGACGAAACTATTCTCAAATACCCCGATAACTGCCTGTAAAATGGCAAAAAATCTTAAAGATCTTCAAATGAGATCATTTTTGAGAACAACTCAAAGTTTTGTAGAATAGTTTCTGATGATACTTTTCTCGACGCCCTATTTAAGGTGATCGAGCGAGACAATGATATTAAAAAATTATGAATATCCCTAACCTACGAAATTTGAAAGGTTGCTACTGATGAAGCTCCGCTGTAATAACGCATGAGAGCAGAAACCGGTCTAGCTTGATCATAAGAATCAAACTATTTTTCTTAACCCCGCTAATAAAGCGTTTGAAACTCCACCAGTGGTAAAGAACTATAGTGGAGTTATTTTGTCTTACCACCCCCGGCAAATTTTATAAAGCCTATATCTCTTTCGCATGAGTCACATAGATAGACTCGGGCGTTTCCTAAAAAATGTGCGGTTCGACGGCTGTCACGTGACGTCAGATGGTGGTACCACCTACCCTTCCTTTTTTGAAATATCAGTTTATGAAGGTGTAGTATTATGGTTACTACAAAACTGGATTTACCTGGATGTCCTTTTAATGGATTGCAACCTGGTCAGTGCAGATAGTAAAGTTTGCATACCAAATGTAGACTTTTAGATATTATATATATAATATATATATATATAATATATATATATATATATATATATATATATATATATATAGTATATATAAGTCTCTATATATATTATATATGCACAGGAAATGATCCAAAATGTAAGTTGTTTGCCCTTGGAAAGTGGTTTGTTTAGAGAGAAGTTCTATTTGTTTACTTCTCTATTTTTTGCCAAATGATGAGTAAGTTTTTGATGAATATTTGCATAAGTTTTGCAGACTTCAAGGAAATTTGAATGCAAAGAGTATTTTTGAATCATATGGTAGAGCAGCCTCATCTGTTACTAGTGCCTAATGTAGTATAGGGTAAGGTTTTCGTAGATTGCAAATATAAAGACAAAAAGTTGATGGAGAGTCTCACTTCTATTTTAGTTCTTGACGTTGTTGAAAGTTGTTTTTCTTTGCCATACTCTGTTAAGAGGTTTTTCCCTGTAATGTAACTTCCCACAGTGATGTTTTCTCCGGCAAACTTTCGCCACAATGAGACTTTGATTGGATCTTTCTTGTCTTGCAGCACAATTGTTCTCACTTGGGTTGTCATGACTTGCCGAGGACTTTCATCCTGTTGGTGAAAAAAAAAATAAGAAGTTTGTATTTTGACAATTTATTGTAACCAGAAAGCCAAAAGGCTTAGTGATTCCTTGCCGAAACAGGGTGCTTTGTTACACTGAGGTTCATCCATCAAATTTATATCTCTCTACTACATCATTTTTTATGGTGTGGTCACAATTTGACCCCTGCTCACGTCAGCTCATGTCACATCACCTTTAAACCAAAATTTGAATAACCAAAAAAAAAAGAAAAAATAAAAAAAAAACGTATTAGAGGGGATGTGTCTGTGCTTCCTCCCTTCTAATGACATGTTTACAAGGTTTCAAATTTTGACCTCTGGTGACCTCAAATGGCTTGTGACCTCCACAAAAAACAATAGAGTTCCTCTCACCATAACACATCCATATACTAAATATGAAATCTATCCATGCTTCCTTCTTTGTGGTATCATGTAAACAAGGTTTTCAGACTTTGACCCCTGGTGACCCCAGATGACCTTTGACCTCCACCAAAAACAATAGGCATCATCTAATTAATATGGGCAATCTACATGCAAAGTATGAGATCCCTCAGAGTTAACCTTCTTGAGATATCGTCTAAAACTAAAGCATCACATACACACACACATACCACATCACCATCGCACAGATTCCTTGCCTGCCTTTGGCAAGGAATCAACAAAGCAGTTCACAACAACAAAATGTGACATGGTATGGGGAAATGTAAAAGATTGGGATGGCCTTTTTTTTTTCCCCATTTTTGGGGGGGGGGTAGGTGGTGGTCAGGAGCAGGCCTTTAGCTAGTGATACATCTTGCTGTCTTTGAGATGGCCAAATTTTCAAGAGACAGCTTCTGAGACTGGCAATTAAAAAGCGACGGTAAAAAACAGACCAGTAAGAATTAAACAGACACAACTCACATGCAGGTAAGCTACAAGTGCTACAAAATACATCAGTTGCAGGCATGATTTTTGCACTACGCTATGTGGGGCTAGGATTTCATGCTGTTCTGTGATGTAGATCATATGTTTGTTATGAGTAACAACCGAGACGTGCAAAATCAAAATTCTGGCTAGAAGTGACCTAATCAAAATTGTTGAGGATCATTTAATGAATGTAGGCTAGTGGTTCCTAACCGGTGGGTATTTACCCCTGGGGTTAAGTTTGGTATCTCAGGGGGCTAATTATTGAACACAGATCCTGTCCAGTATCTTTTTTTTTAATCATTCCAGTCCTGTGAGACATTACTCTCTGTTGAGTCTGACAATTGTGACACTGTGGTGAATGTAAGTACAGAACATTGGTACGATAATGGTAACAGACCCATTTTAGTGTACTGACATATTTGGGAGAACTCAGACTATTGGGTTCTTAGCAGGCATGGTTCCAAGGTTAGTTAGTTAGTTAGTTAGATGGGATTTAACGACACATCAACACAAATGTGTTATGTAGTGTCAGCTAGATGAAAAAGGTAAAACTAAAAAGGAAAAACATTGGGGAAAATCCTAAAATGTCTAGACAAAAGCAAATGCGGGAGTCATGTCAAAACTTCCTATAAAGGTTACTTTCTTTGAGAAAGTCCAAAATGAGAATGGGATCTACGTGCTCAAACAATGTCTTAAGGTCTGGAACAGTGTAATACTTCTGACGAATATGGGAGTATTCATAGCAGTCGACGAGAATGTGACTGACGGTGACATCGCAATCACAGGGGATACAATATGGTCTCTCTTCCACGTGGAGCAAACAAGCATGGGTAAGGTAAGTATGACCGATTCGTGCTCTAGTCAATACCAAATCATCCCTCCGTTCTCTGGGGGCCGCATTACCCACAGTCCCGACCGTTGGTTTGACCTGGTATAAGGCATGGTTCCAAGGAAGGGGGCTTTCCCGGCTTCAGCCCCCTCTTTCTACACCAACAATAACAAATACACGAAAATTAGCATAATGTTAACCTAAGAGAATAATCAAGGGGCTTTCAGCTCCCCCCCCCCCCCCTTTTGAAATGTCTGGATCTGCGCCTGCTTAGGACCGCTTCATGGAAAAGTAAAGGACTATTCACTGGAATATTGCGTCCAAATTAAAGTTAGAATATTTTAGGAAAACGCATTAGGGTCTGTTTTCCAGGGATATTGGGAATGTTTTTTCAGTGTCATCAATTTATTGTATGCCATCCACATACCATGTATGAGATTCATCAAAACTTCCCTTCTTGAAATACGTTTATATAATTTTGACCATTTGACGTCTGGTGACCTCCAATGACCTCTGATTTCCACACAAAACAATAGGTATCATCTACTCATTGTGGGCTACCTACAGGTTAAATGAGAAACCTCAAATTCCCTGCCTGAGATGTAGTATTTACAAAGTTTTGACCTTTTGATCTTCGATGATCCTCAATGGGCCTTTGTTGTCCACCAAAACCAATACAGAGTCATGCCAAATATGAGAGTTCTAAAATGCCATCTTGAGCTAGTGTTTTTGAGTAATTTCCAAGGTATTGACCATGTGACCTCTGGTGACCGCAAATGACCTTTGACCTCCACCAAGAACAATAAGGATCATGTACTCCATACCGCCAATCCACATGCTAAGTGTGAGATCCTTAGAGTTACCCCTCTTGAGATATTGTTTAGGTTTGAATGTTTGACCTCTGGTGACCCTAAATGACTTTTGATCACCCACCAAGAACAATAAGGATCATCTACTCAATACGGCCAATCCACATGCTAAGTATGAGATCCCTCAGAGTTACAATTCCTGAGATACAGCATTTACAAAATCTTGACTTCAACTTGTGGAGACCCCAAATCACCTTTGACCTTCACCAAAAGCAACAGGGATCATCTATTTAACATGGGCAATTCATATACTAAGTATGAGATCCCTCACATTCTGGAGATACTGTTTACAAGCAGTTTTCAAGGTATTTACTATTAGACCTCTGGTGACCAAAAATGAACTTTGACTTCCACCAAAACAATAGGGAGTTCCATCCTACTGCAATATGAAGCATAATCTACATGTCAAGGTATGACATCCCTCTGGAGTTACCCTTCTTGAGATATCATGTTTAGCAAAGCCAAGCGTAACATACACCGACACACACACACACACACCACACACACAATATCAGGGGAGCAATGCATAGATTCTTTGCCTGAC
>JAIZAY010000963.1:0-24999 GCA_029531755.1 Holothuria leucospilota
AAGGTTATCGTGTTTCAACGCCCTTGTGACAAACTTGTTATCCTCTGAAGTGTGGGAACTTATTTCAGGCTATAGCCGACGTGTATTCTCGGGGCCATTTTCGTGAATGCAAAGAACGTTTCTTTCCTGTATTTGGAACTGATCAGACGACTGGTTTTGAAACCCGTGTTATTGTCACGTTCACTTTTGCAGCTAATTTCTTCGTAAACTGGACATGCTATGTGTATTGGGTATCGTATTAGTAATAGTGCGCATATGCACAAGTAATATGCCTACTGTATATTACGTACAGATAATAAACTTAAGTGTTCTATGTTCACTCTCTCATCTTGGTTTAAGATATAAAGGAACTATCGCTAGAAGGCGTTTAATACAGTGAACATACTGTTCGAAAACTTGGTTAATTACAGCTTGACGGAAAGGTCACATGTACCACCAACGTCCGTTTTATGTTTTCACGACGCCACACGGCTTATTCTTTGCTACCGATTTACTGCCAATCAACCTGCACTACAGCACGCGTACCAAATCCTTACTTAAATGACCGAAAACTGACTTGGACATGAATTCACCAAACAGATAATATCTAAAAGATTTTTAAAAAATTACCAACCATATAGAAACGTTCTTGACCTAGATCGTCACTATTCACAACGTTTCACGCAAGGGCAAATTTACAAGAGTAACACTCATTAACCTATGCCTAATACCGTGTTATTCAACAAACAAGCATTGCTGTTAGGCCACTTTTAACAATTTTCATCAGTCGAATTGAGTAAAATACCTCTTAGCCCTTGCTAGTATTATTCCAGCTCATTCTAAATGGTATTCGGTATTTTCAAAGCCGGTTCCAAGAACAGTTTCTTATCAGTTAATTACCCACATGCAAGTATACATTAAATTAAACTCACCTGAGATATCCCGTTCCAAATATAGAAATCAAAACGTAAATATTTACTATTCGGTCTCAAATTGCACCCCTTGCTGTAATTCTCACACCGTCTCCGACCATCTCTGCAGCGTATAGTTCTGGTAATAGTCTCCAAAATAAAATTTATGATACAGTTGTCATCTGCCATAGTAGCAGGGGATCTCCATATCTTCTCCTTACAATCTGGTACTCCAATTGAAAGTTATCATCTGCTAACACGCATGAATGCTTAAATATATAATTTGCAAACAAGCAGGAATTTTCAAACATGATATCTGCAAAAAAGAAAGAATTCTCAGTGAAAAGTTATCTGGTTTTCTTAAATAACCAGGGTGTCAACACTTTATATCTGCTCACAGCCAGGGAAATCTTATCTCTTCCTCTGTTGACTTGACTAACTAGCACAAAAATTGTTTTTGTTACCACACCCTTAAGTTACTGTTTCACCTGTACCTTACGCTCAAGTGGGGAGAACACCATTACATGCACAAAACAAACACTGGACAAGCCACCAAACAAGGAAAGCTATTAACCAGCACACATGAATTTGACATTTTATCTTTTTTCTTTAAATATTAAAATTAAAATTATGAATTCTGTAATTTTTATTTGTGCTCAATTATTTCGTACTTCTAAAATTTAATGTAATAATATTTACTTTTAAAGTAATGATTTAAATCTCAATTTCATGTTGTTATTTAAAGCCAAAACTTTGGACAGGAAGTCTTAGTCTCACATTCCACAAATTTGAAATTAAAGGTCACAATATTAGGTTCATTCGACACTGCTTTGGTATTAAAAGTCGTAATGTTGACTGAAAGGTCATTATGTAACTTGGCAAGTTATAAATGTGACTTTTAAAGCCAGATATGACATGAAAAGTAAAATCTTGATCATAAAATTCAAATTTGTTAGTCTGAACTTAAGGGCAGAATAAGGAAATGTTAATGAAAAGTTCTAAACTTGACATCCACAATCTTAACTTTAATATTTAACGAATGAAGGTGTCAATAAAAAGCCAAAAGTTAATATAATGATATCAAAAGTAAAACAAAAAGCAAAAACATTCCATTTAGTGACATCGTTAAGCATACCTTATAAATTAAAAGACAGTTTTGTGACTCTTTATCAAATTGATGACTTGTCGGTCAAAAACGTCTTTCAATATCAAAACTATAAAAAATGAAAACTCCAAATCTTGACTTTTTGCATTCATACTGTAGGACGTCAGGTTAAATAAATAGGAATTCAAACCAAGTTTTTCTTTATCATAAGTCTAAATAATTAGATTAAGGGAAAGAATTCAGTCTTGGAAAGTAAAATTAGATTAAACGTTTGTAAAATATTTTGATTGAAACTCAATATTATGGCATTTGAAAGTCATATTTTACCTTTAGGTCTAGCCATTAACATTAAAGGTCAGTTAATGAGCCTAATAGATTAGAAGTAAACAAATTAACATGAATACTCTACAGTTCACTTTTGAAGTTACAAGAATAAAATTTTAAGTCAGCATATTGTAAAAGCAAACTAAAAGTGAATTTCATGCCTTTCAACTTTAAACAACAGTGATGACTTAATACCAGTTTCATTTTTAATTTTGGTGAAGATTTTTCCTTGATGTCTTATTTTGAGAGATGTAGGAGGCCGATGGGTATTTCACGTTTGGCTCGATTGACAGAGGGAACTAAGGGGTAACGGCCTCAGTGTTTTTACTTTTATAGTTTGTTTGTTTCTTCTCTCTTCTTTTCCCTTTACCCAACTGCTTGTAAAAAGGACATGGCAAGATATCATCTACACTGCTTCTCTCCTCTTTGATCTCACTAGTTTCTTTTAATTAAAAGCAATTTATATTCCCTCGTGATGTTATAGATTCACTTACCTCATGTCTTTTGTTGCATTAAAAATATAAGCAATTCTGCTTTAAATAGAATTGCTGGAATTGAAACACGGGAATTCATAAAGAGTAATACATAATTTTGAATTTTTTCTTCTTTTCTTTCACTACAGATTGGGCTATTGTAGTCAGTTACACATATGTACCATCTTGGAAACTGCAAAAAACGCTATAGTGTGAAATTTTCAAATCTTTCACTCGACCAGTCACATAAGTGTTCTGTAGGAGACCGACGACCACGTCCGCACCAAATAAATTTAAAACTAGATACGTAGAGGCCTTTTGTTATTAGTTTATGAAAATGCAAGCTGTTGAGGAACATTTGAAGGTTATTCAAGGTCATGTAAGAGCTACCTTTTATCGGCTTAGAAATTATTTCTCCTCTCAAAGGAATCGACCATGGCAATTCTGGTCCTTATGGGCATTTCTCTTTTTCTGTTGTATTTTGATGATTATAAAGGTAGTTTACTATACGTTTTATATTCTAATGTTGATGTGTCATTTAATCCAAACGGTCGCAGTGTTTTTGGTTTCCTTACCAATTAAATTAGTTCATTACATTTTTAACCCAGTACAGGGTACACTAATCATTGTAACAGTAGTACTCGTCTTTGCACTGTTTGTAATGGTGACGTCTCATGGAAGAACTATTGGAAATAACAAATGTGTCATTTGCCTCAATGCCCACGCTGATTATTTGCTTGTTCCTTGCGGACATTTATGTGCATGTCAAATTTGTGTTCAGCAGCTAAGAAGCCGGGGATCATGTCCCATTTGCAGAAGTTATATTCAAAGCACAACAAAGGTCTACGTCCCGTGAGTTCTACACGTCGTCGTAGTAGGCCACGTTTGTGACTAGGGTATTAACACTACCTATCCAGATGGCTATTAGCGATGCAGCTCTTAAGCGGTTAATGCTGTTACAGTTTTATGTAAGGAGAGGTGGTAGAGGTTGCATCAAATTTCAACCTCGTGTATCTAGACCATTTCTCTTGGCTTGACCGACTTCTGGTAACTGGGGGAAGTATAAATAGTATAGCTGCAGTGGCGGATCCAGGGGGCAACAGTCGCGTCCCTACCCCCTATTGGACGTCATGCGTGAAAAAAATTTGAGGCAAAAAAAGAATGCTGCAAAAAATGTCAAATAATGCACCATTTTGCATCTCAGCCCTTTTCCAAAAGCAAACATTTTCCCAAGGGGAGGGGTTTCCTTAGACCCCTTCCCAGGACAGCGATCAATCAAACCTTGCGTCTCCGTTATTAAAAATTCGCTGATACGCCCCTGTGCTGGGATATACTTCAAATGGTAGGTGCAACACGACCATTATTCATTTATCTTTACCATGGTCCAATAAGTGACAATTTAGAAAAAAAAATGCGAAGGATACATCTTTGAATGTTGGGGTTAACTTGCATTTTCTTTTTGAAAAAACAGTTTTATACTTAAGAAGAAATAGAGAATAAGCAAAATGTGTTTTGATAAACGTTTAGCCTCCATATTTGCCCTCAGGTTAGTTAGGTAAACCGAGGAGGGATTTGGTTAGAAAAGTGACAAAAGCAAAGGGTAGGTGTTTTTCGTCTCTCCACAAACAAACAACATTTGGGACACAAACCGTGACGACTGTAAATGCTGGTGGCGATTTATTTTGACAATTGTGAGTTATTGTGAGTTTTAGTTTCCGCGAGACTTCTCATCTCCTAACAGAACATTTCTGGTTTCAAACAAACAAAAGACAGATTATGATCTCCTTGCACATTAGTTGTAATTATGTTCGTCATTGAAATTGTAAAACATACCTTTTTCCCAACGCTTGCTACAACAGCCGTACAAAAAGTACGCTACAATTATCTGGAAAGGGAGAATTTTGCCTTGTGCAACGCAGAATTAAAGAAATCATTAGATACCCTGCAGATACCGCACTTTAAGCGTGCTTTGCCAGCACCTATCATACATGATACCAGTCCTTGAAGGGCAGCTCGTACGGCAGTTATGTTCGACTCAGCCGCATCCAACACCTAAACACCATAATTTACAACCCATCCTCCACAACCTCCGCATTATCATATCAATCAGCTTTCATTCAAAATAAGTCTTTTACAAAATTAAATTTTGTTCCTAAAATATAAAATGTTGGTAATTAATTTGAAGACAAAGTTTTAAGTTTATAAAATTAGGCAAATACCAATTTAATTGCGCTTTACATCAACGCATGTTTATGGCATATGAAGAGTGGCAGTTGCTTCTTTTGCTTTTATGCCATCTTCAAGGCTTAGCTTTCAGTCCTATTGATTCACTACAACCAGTAAATAATTACAACGGGCCGTCGACATAAATTTTCTTGAGAAGGTGACTAGAGAGTGCACTGTAAGGTTTATTTATATCGATTGGTGGACACCGGATAAGCAATACTATATTTCAGTTTCTCCAAAACACAGTAGACCTTACTGGACAACGTACTCATTTTGACGGATATTTAATTTCCACACCCTCCCCATCTTCCTCCAGCCTTTTCCCGAAATTGCAGACTGCATACGTACTCACTGCATTCCTTTGTATATCAAACAGTAAAATTTTCAACTTGAAATTTTCCTTTAACATTTAGGGTGTGGACGTCCTTTGTAATCCTTCAAAGCACTTAAGAACACATCTGGATTCACAGCAACCAAAAGTCTTTTTGAATGTGGTCTATCAGATTTATGTTGTTTTTTATTGTCGAGTGTGATCAAGTGTTCATCACTTCGTCGCCATCTTCTGAAATAAAACATTAAAATATACTGAAAGATTTTGTGTAAAAGTTTGTCTGTGTGATAATATTCATTTTCAGATTTGACAACGTGAAATAGAAACTCTTCCTAAAGGAAGAGTGAGCACCCGTTTGTAAAGCCCTGGATCCTGAATGGCAACAAACATGCATTCCATATGCCTTGCCTCAAAATTCCAGTACTTTCCAACAATTTTATATGCTCAGCTGTTGGTCAGCTAAACAGAAGATCAACAACACCCTAGTAAGAAGCTTGTATGAGTGCTCAAGTGTCCCACAAGAAGAGTCACAACCTATGTTTACTCAGAAAGAGTTTAGGCGGGAATATCAAACATTTTGCCAACCCACGCCACCTAGATGTTCCAAAACCATCTTTGACAGACGGAACGTCGTTTTCAGACCACCCTTGTACAAAATGGGGAGGTCGGGTAGCCAACGTCACCTAAACCCAAACCGGACCGCAAACAGAACTTGGTCTTATCTTGGTGTCACAGAATAGCAAATAAAATTGTTCTTTTTATTATTAAAGTTATGAAATAAACAAAGCAATATCACTTGCAATACAACAATATTTACTTATTTACAAAATATTTACAGATACACCCTTACCCGACCAATCCACTAGAGAGAGAGGGACCCCACGGCCTCCCAAACCCGGTTCTAGACAAACGGGCGAAATCAGCCCCCGTCCTCACCTAATTTTTGCTTGTACTTATCCTAGGACGACGTCCGACTGTCTCACGACCCTTCATCGCAACTAAATCCCCACAGAACCTACCAAATGAAAGCTGACACAAAATTGAGAATGCTTCCAACATGTGTGGGTAGGTCGGGGGTGAAAGAAAGTGTAGTCCTGGCTGACCGCACAAGTATTAAAGGAAGGGTGTTTGCAAAATATTACTTCTCATATGTGAAAGAGAAACTAAATCTATTCATTTTGATGAAAATTCCCTTCAAAACGGACATGTAGTACTCGAAATATCAGCACATGAAGTTACTACATTAGTGACCCAAAGTGGGCTTGAGACAAGGTGGGGTTATATTACTTTCTCACATTGATGGGAAATACTTTGTTTCCTTTGGTTCTTAGTCTATTATGTTGACCTTGAAGTTAAGAGGGATAGAAGCTCCGCATATGGAATTCAAAGTTTGAAAAGTTTCCATGCCTCTCATGCATTCACATTTCGATATCATGGGATTATGGAGGAGAAAATGGACTGTAAAGTTTAAAGAAAAACAAAAGATTGCTCATAAATATGAAGCTATGACGTCATATGTGCTTGCTTCAAGTTCACTTAGAGTTGAAATGTGACTACTTTAACTACTAATAACTTGAGAATTGCACGTAAGATTTCAGTGCAAATTTTACCAGAATGTTCAGAATAAGTTTTTCTAAAAAATATTAAAACTTGATTGAAGATTATATCTTTCTTTTAACTCTCGACCGGCAGTCAGCCAGGACTCGAAACCACTCCCGGAGGAGAAAGGCAAAGCCACACTGCCAAAACAAAGGGGGCACACCCTCCAATTTCGTACACCCAATGCAAGGGCACAAGACATCCCCAAGATCCTAAACATCCCGTGTAGCCCAAGAGAGAGTATAAGAAACGATTAGTCACTATAATCTTGTCAACCAAAGTGATGTAACGAGAGCTGAAGTCCGCCAACTTAGCCTCCTTCAAGTTCACTTTCTCATTCCAGGTAAGTGACTCGGGGGCACTATACCCGAACCATATCCCATTGATTTTCATGGCATTGCCAACCCATGAGACTGCAAAAGACGGGCTCTTGAACCGCCACTTGCCTAGACGAAGCCTCTTTCTTTTTATGTAGCGAAGTTTGGCAAAGTAGCCTTCTGGAGTGTAAATAGTTTGCTATCTTCTTTACACGAAAGCTGCAATTTTCGAAAAAAAAAAAATATCAATGGTATCTCTGACTGGTTGTTCCTTTTTCTTTGTTTCCTCTTTCACGAGCTCTAAAATTGCATTTTTTCAGTTCACCTTCTCCTTTTGATATGGCACTCCTTTCGAAGTCTTTCCATTTTTTTTTTGACGTGTATTTGTTTGGGATCATATTTGATTGAAGAGGAGGCCTTTTTCTTCAGTGACCGAAGCTGATTAGATTTCATGACACATATTCACCGATGTCACCGATGTGGCAGGAGTCCTAGACCTAACAAGTAAAACCGGATAGTCCGATATGACCATTTTGTTTGGTATAAACAACGTATAGAGTAAACGTATTAAAGACCTTCTATTTTATATCAGATTTTTTTGCCACTGGAGAAACATTCACCTCATTAGCTTTTATCTTTCGATTGGGTTTGACAACAGTTTCCAATATTATTCCAGAAGTTTGTAAAGCTATATGGAACAAACTTACCTCCATCTATATGTATTTTCCAGAAACGTCGGCAGAATAGCTCTTGATTGCTGAAGACTGAAGAAATATGGAATTTTCCTTTATGTGTGGGGGCGGTCGACGGAAAACATGTCGTTGCCCAAAGCTCTAGGAAACACAGGTTCCCAATATTTAATTACAAACTTAAGGCACATTTTCAGTGAATCTCATTGTAGTAGCAGATACCACCATAAATTTTATTGCAGTTGATGTTGGCTCTTACGGTCGCAACAGCAATGGAGATGTTTTCTCCGATTCTAATCTTGAAAGGCAACTGCTAAAAACACATTAAATTTGCCTGCAGATAAGATCCTGCCCAACTGAGAGGACTTAGGACCTCTACCATTTGTATTCGTTGGAGATAAAGCCTTTCCACTCTCCAGGCTTTTAATGCCGAGACCGTTCCCTTGAAATGCACAGCAGGAAGGCCAGCAACACTTCAATTATAGACTGTCACGTGGAATTCTGGCCGCAGATTGGAGGGTATACCGCACTAAATCGGAGTACCGTACCATCTTCTGTGCTAAACGATATAGCCAAAGCTACATGCGTATTGCACAATATGCTTCCATCCTCAGAACCTGCACAAATTACAACTCTTCTAGATGAATATCAGGCACATGACATGATCCTGAGGGTCTACAAAATCTCCCAATCACTGAGAATTGAGCAGGAGCTGAAGCTATTCAGATCAGGAAAATCTTCGATGAATACTTTATGAATGTCGCTCCTTTAAGTTGGCAACATGAGTATTTCGGGGGGGGGGGGGTAAATGATGCCTAACAGTATTTCTTAAAAAGACATTTACCTCAGTGTGATAACCGATGGATTTGTGTTCCCGGGCTCCAATCCTTCCCCTGAATTATGGTCATCAGCTTCTGGTGTGTACATGGGCGTCGGCCGGCGCATTGCTTTCAGTGCTTCAAAAATAAATTATTGAAGTATGTTAACTGACAACATGTATGGGTATGAAGAAATATGACACTTGTTTGTAAACTGTAATAACTTTTTCTCACAATTTTATTAAAGAGCCTATGAAGTGACTAATTACAACCATTTGGTGTCATTCTTGACCATATCAACACCAAAAATAGCCCTTTCGTTCAAAAATACAGCCCCATGAAAGAGAAATACTAAAACGAAGTGGTACCCCTTCCAGCACAACGGCTCAAAACGTGAAAGTACATTGACCCAGGAATGACGTCAGCTCCGGAGCTCAACTTCGCAGTGTGTGTGCGAGTAATTTACTTTGAACATACCTTGTACTATTGATATTACGGAATCTTGCACGATATGTATGTATCAGAAACTGTGATAAAGATGATGCATAGCTTACTGTTCTTGCAAAGAAATGATTGATATAATCATCAAAATTATATCTCTACGAAGTCTTCGTTTGCCTCCCAGGACTAGCGAGAAAAGGGAGTTTTCAACAGATTGAGTTCTGACTTCCCAATCTTCATTGAGTCAACTGGTTTGGTCAGGGGCGGCGCCAGGGTATTTCGATGGAGGGGGGGGGGAGGGCAAAGCGTGAGATGAGTGATCGCCGTCCTGGGGGAGGGGTTCCCCCTCCCCATTGGAAAATTTTTTGTTAATTTAAGGTTGCTTAGATGCAAAATGATGATGTCTTTGGTACATATTTTCTACTGATCATATATGGCTGGAAAGTTTATAGTTTAGTTATTTTAATTTTTGTTTTGGGAAAGATGCTTTTCTGGGGAGAGGTGTCCCCTCCCCTTTGAGAAATTTTTTTAATTTAAGATTGCTTAGATGCAAAATGGTGACATCTTTGATATATTTTTTGACCTGATCATGTATGGAAGAAAGTGTTCATAATTTATCGAATTTTAATTTTTGCTTAGGGGAAAGATGCTTGTCTGGGGAGGGGTCTAAAGGGAGGGGTGTCTCCTCCCCCTTTGAGAAATTTTATCAATTTAAGATTGCTTAGATTGCAAAATGGTGATGTCTTTGGTATCTTTTGAGCTGATCATATATGACTGTCCTGAAAAGTGTTAATAATTTATTGAATTTTAACTTCTGGTTTAGTGAAAGAGGACAGTAGCCTTTGTTGTCTACGAGAAGGGTATGCATGTAGTCAACACACCTCCTGAAGCCACCCCCTTTTATATATGGTATGTTTTCACTCAAAAAATACGTGCGTTGAGTCGACAAAAACACGAACTATTATGAGTATTTTCGTTGTTTCATATATGCATTATACAAGGTATCTAAAGGCTGGCAGACACCGGAATAGGGCCTCCTGGAAGCTCTGGACTAATTATATGGAACAATATAAGCCTACCTCACTCTCCTCCTTTCTTCTTTCTCCTTCGCTTCCCCTTCTTCTCTTTCATTTTCTCCTTTCCTTTTTTCCTGTTCTTTTCCTTCTCTCTTTCCCCTGTTCTTGCAAATGGTACGAGGCGGTTGCCCACTGTCCCATGTGGCATCGCCCTGTTTTTCTTTGCTCTTTTTCTGATTGACTCAAGATTTCTTCATACAGTGAAGATTGTGTTGTGTACGGCCATGCACCTACTCTTTAAAATTCGTTTTCTATGGATTACTCAGTCGAGACAACACCAAAATAAAACACAATAAGGCATAGGCGTAGGTAACTTTACGAGACTGGGGGGCTGAACGTAGTTTCGGATCGCTGTCCTGGGGAGGGGTCTAAGGGGGAGGGGTGTCCCCTCCCCTTTGGATAATTTTTGGGTATTTGATGGTCCTCAGATGCAATTTGGTGCAACAGTTTGGGCAAATTTCAAGGAAAATTACTGCAATTTTTTTACATTTTTTACTAAAGAGACAAATAAGGGGTTTTTGGCCTTGGATATTGGGAGAAGAAGCATACTTCAGCCCCCCCCCCCCGCTTCCTACGCTTATGCAATAAGGGAGGCATAATATTACTTCAAACTTTAATTCATTTTATTAAATATTTTTTATATGTTTATTGTCAAAATTTTCGTTAAGTGATTGACTCATGATACCCCCAATATATATGTTCACGTTCTAAACTTTAAATGGTCACATGCTGGGAATGGAGAGACAGTAAATGCTTGAGATTGCCAAACATTACATAATCCGGACAGGGGGGAATACCCATAGACGAAAGGTTCACTTGGTCGAAGGTTCACTAAAGACCGAAGATTCCCCGGACGAAAATATATTCCTAGTTACGGGTAGGGTTGGGGTTTTGGTTAGACAGATATTCATGGATCAGGGGTATCCCCTGAAGCACAAATTAGCTGTCTGTATTTTTTGCTGTAACTTGCAACATAATACGCACCTTTTCTCCAAGAGAGGGAGAACTTTTTGCTCTGTGACACCATATGTGTAGGTCTCATAATAACTTGGCGGTCTCATAATAACTTGGCGTTAGGGTATACTACTGTATTGTTTTAGCTTTACTCTCGGTTCCTATGCTCTTTTTGTTTGCACGTTATGTATAATGGCCTTAGTGTTTATGTAATACTTAACCTGCATTCACGTAAACAATGGAGAAAACAACACGTTATCCGTGCGGGGATTGCAAGTATTTGCAGGTATTTTGTAACGAACAATTTAACTAATATTGTGATAGATGGGTGACATACTGTAACACCTCACCCCACCCCCTACAAAATTATGTGTCTTAAAACGTTTTTAGACAATTTTATTTTGGGGGTTGAAAAACCATAGGGGGGCAAATGTCTGCCCTGCCCCCCCCCCCCCCTGTGGCGCCGCGCCTGGGTTTGGTACCAGCAGAGAGTTGCCACGGACTCTCTGGTATACAGGTAAATGGAAGTACATATAGGTACAAGGTTATACACACAGAAAACTACCTCCGGGGCATATGTAATTGCATCCATTTCTCTTCCAGCGGTACGTAACAGTTATTATCATTTATTGTGGTGGGAAGTAGTGCTTCGTTCACTAGCGTATATATGGGGGTTCATCAATACACAGGCC
Source organism: Holothuria leucospilota (assembly GCA_029531755.1). Classification (NCBI taxonomy): domain Eukaryota; kingdom Metazoa; phylum Echinodermata; class Holothuroidea; order Aspidochirotida; family Holothuriidae; genus Holothuria; species Holothuria leucospilota. The sequence goes on from JAIZAY010000963.1 coordinate 11,936, forward strand.
CATATACAACTTTACTATTCTACATAGTGGCAAACAACTTCGGTTATACCAGGGAGTTGCGAAAGCTCCCTGGTTATACCACGGAAGTACTACCAGGCTTCGTGGTACTACTACTAATACATTACTTGTCGATATATTACTTGTCCTCTGCTACAATCAAACTTTGTACAAAACGGGAAAACGGGACCGAGGAAAGTTAACGGGACATAAAACAAAGGCAATTTTAGTGTGGAGGGAGACCGAAATTTTGTTTGTCTAAGAAATTATTCGGTATTTTTTCAGAAGTTAACATAAAGTTTGAAATGTTTGAAGCTCAATTTCAAAGTCTAGTACGAGATCCATTGTTCGATTTTCAAACTAACGTTTGCGACAACTTGGAAAGGAAGCCTAGCCAAGGAATAGTGGGAGATAAATCAGCCGTTTTACCCAACAATCTAATTAAAATTCGACTTGAATGTTTTCTTTTTCTTTGCAAAGGGTCGCTATCTAGTTGAAGATCAACTAAGTAGTCTGCAAACTCAAAACTGATGGGCTTAAAATATAACTTAGAAATACGGACGAAGAAGAGAGAAAATCTCTTCCGTTTGCTGCATAAACTTGCACTTCTATGATTACGAGCATTTCAGAGTTATAAAATTCCATTTCAATACCAATTCTTGACAACTGGAGGCAATCGGACGCCATTGCGAAAGGGGTTCAAAGATTCAGTATATGTCTTCTGTGTATAGGGTCTGGATGTATGCTTGAGCGAGTAGTGAACATCCCCTTTTGGGTAGTAAGAATTTCAAATTCTTATGTTGTATATTTTTTTGCTTGATACTGGCACCTTCTTCAGATACGTTGCCGAGCATGCAACGGCTCCCCACTTTTGTACGTGATTCTAAGCATATCTTAAATATTATTGAGGAGATAAATCAGAAGGGCCTCAAAGAAGTAAACACAGCCATGTTTACGATAGATGTGCGTGCTATGTATCCTAGCATGCCACGCTTCCTAGGTATAGAAGGAGTTAAAAGAGCTCTCAACCAACTTGAAAATTTGAAACCAAGTACAAAGAATCTTATTTCTTGTCTAGAAATTTGTCTAGACTGCAACAATTTTGTTTTTGACACTGAGCACTTCCTTCAAATTCATGGGACTTCTATTGCTCCTAAAATGGCTCCAAGTTACGCCTGTTTAGGTATGGACGTTTTTGAAGATATTATGAAATCAACTATTAAACAGCAGCCTCAACTTTGGGTACGATATATGGATGATGTATGGGGTCTGTGGAAAGGAGACGAACATTCTTTTAAGATTTTTGTTGATAACGTCAACAATATTTTTCCAGGAGAATTAGAATTTACTTCTAATTTCAGTCAGTCTTCTTTATCTTTCCTGGACCTAACTATCACTCTGTGTAATGGTTTTATTTCTACGGATCTCTTTACTAAGCCTCAGTGTGAAGACCCCCTTTATGTTCAATACAATTCTTTTCGTAGTAGAAGTTTTAGACAATAATAGGATATAGCCAGGCCCTAAGGATTAAAAGTATCTGTTCTAAGGAAGAAGATAAAGAGAAACTTTTTTAAACCTTAAAAATAATTTAATTTCGAGAGGCTATCCTGAGAATATAGTCCTTCAAAATTTAAACAAGGCTGATTGTCTCTAGAGAGATTCCATCTTAAAAGGGACTTATTCCAAACGTTTTAGTAGAAAACCAATTAAGGTTCCTTTAGTGGTTAGGAGATACCCCAGATTACCCAATCTTTATGCTATTATTAGAGAGTACTACCCAATATTACAATTATCGGAGACTATGCGGAATGTACTGCCTTCCCCTCCAAAAATTATTTTCCGACAACCGCCTAACTTAAAACAACTTTTGGTTCGAGCCAGACTTAATAAGCCTAAAGATCAACCTGAAGGCTGTTATAAAACTCATTTTCGAAATTGTGTTACTTGTGCAGTCTTAAAAGAAACGTTTACTTCTGTTAGTTACTCCACAAAGGAAAAATTCCCAATTTTTAGTTCTGTTACATGTACTACTAAGTCTGTTATTACCTAATTAATTGTTTATCCTGTGGGAAACAGTATGTGGGGGAAACGGGAGGGGAGTTACGTCAGAGACACAGGGGGCATAGGCAAGAGTTTAAAAAAGGTCATACTCCTTTAGGAAAACATTTTTACGGGGCTTGCACTACTTTTGAATTAGTTGGCATACAAAAAATACCAACCTACAGCAGCCATTTACGGGAACAAAAAGAGCTCTCATGGATACTACAGTTAGATACTTTTCACCCTACGGGCATTAACGTAAAGAAACTAGTCAAGCAAACCTAAGTAGCTTTTGTGTTCTGTTTGTCTTTTGTTACTTTTTGTAGCCACAGCTTTTTAGTTTTCTGGTAGTTGATATAAATACGTACTTACTTCTTTATGATTCAGAGCTTTCTTACACCTGAAGAAGATAGGTAGAGCCTATCGAAACGTCGCAATAAAGTTTAAGTATTTTTCCGTAATTTGTTTGTCTACGTGTATATTCTTACATTTCGTTATCTATAGCTGGATTTACGCTTATACACTTGAGATGTTGAGTGCTGTAAGGTGGCAGTTGCATATTTACCTACCCAATATACCCACCTAATATACCCACCCAAAGTTGCGCAAATTGCACCTTATTGTGACGTGCTGATACGTTATAAGCAAGGTAATTTATATATATATATATATATATATATATATATATATATATATATATATATATATATATATATATATATATATATATATATATATATATATATATATATATATAAAACTCAATCTGCAGACAGAACTGTTTCGATCTTATTAGATCACATCAGTGCAGCACAGAGTAGGTTCCAAGACTGACTGGCAAGGCTGACACACACATAACTTGCGTCATTCCGGCCTTTCACGGTACACTGCCTATGAATACCAAAGTGCACAAGCTCTAAGGAGCGTGCTAGCATAAAGCAACAGTATTACGTCTTGACGAAAATGCCAAGACTACACAAGCAGTGTGCCATCTTGAAACTAGAAAGTGCTCAACAAAACAAGGTCTTACCGTAGCACTACCATGTTAAGGAGCGTAAATAACTCAATCTGCAGACAGAACTGTTTCGATCTTATTAGATCTCATATATATATATATATATATATATATATATATATATATATATATATATATATATATTTATATATATATAAATATATATATATATATATATATATATATATATATATATATATATATATATATAAATTATCTTGCTTATGACGTATCAGCACGTCACAATAAGGTGCGGTTTGCGCAACTTTGGGTGGATATATTAGTCTATACTATTGTTATTTATTACTTTAAAGTCTGAACTCTATTTTGAATAAATTAGGGTAATTTCAGTTGGGCGAAATACATGTTTTTGTTTTAAGCTAATACATGAAAGAATCTAAGTTCAACTACAGATATCCATACAGTTTGGGTTGTTTATTTTGTTGTACACAGTTTCCGATAAAGTCTACTGTCGGTTCGCCCTCCACGTACGCGCATGGTGACGTTATGACGCGTCCTTTGATAAATATGCAGTACGCCAATGTCGTAAATTAAATCCGAGCATGAATCATGGTGAACTCAGTAATTCTGTAATTTTCTGTCCTCACAAGCAGTTGTCGCAAATTCCATAAATTCATTCAAGGAAGGCTGCACAACACCCCCACCCAATAGGATTTCCACAGTACAATGACATGGAGTTATATTTGTACACTGTAACGATCTGAAACAACAGTCGAGTATCATTAACATTACTGGCAGGGCCGTAGCTAGGGTCATACGTTTTGGGGGGTGTGAAGGTCCCAAATTCCGACTGGATGGATATTTTTTCCAACTGAATGGTGGCGCGTAAATTGCACTATTTTTTATGCGCCCTGCGTTTAAATACAGCAGTAGGGATCCTTCCTTTGTCACTCCATAAAGGTGCCATCGTGGGGGGGGGTCTAAGGGGAGGGATGACCCCTCCCCTTTGAGAAATTTTTGTTGATTTAAGGTTGCTTAGATGCAAAATGGAGCTTTCTTTTCGATAGTTTTGAAGTTGATCATATATGGCTAGAAAATGTCCATAATTAAGTGAATTCTAATTTTTCCGACTGGTTTGATTCTTTTTCGAAATGAGTGGTGGCCCGTAAATTGCATGATCTTAGTTTTCATGTGCGTTACGTTTGTATGATACAGCAGTGGGGATCCTTCCTTTGTCACTTCATAAAGGTGCCGTCCTGGGGAGGGGTCAAACGGGAGGGGCGCCCCTCCCCTTTGAGAAATTTTTGTTAAGGTAAGGTTGCTTAGATGCAAAATGGTGCTATCTTGGGATACTTTTGGAACTGATCATATATGGCTGGAAAATGTCCATAATTTAGTGAATACTATGATTTGGTTAGGTGAAAGTAGGAAGTATGTTGTCTAAGAGAAGAATACGTTGTCAAGAAACCTCCGGAAGCCCCCCTTTTTGACTACTTTAATGCCTTCTCTTCTGGCATCTAAGGCTAGCACATACCTGCATAGGGCCTCCTTGAAGCTATGGATCAATTATATAAAATGGAGCAATGACATAATGCTTATTACCTGACATCTAAATAATAATAATAATATAGAGTATGACGCCAAGCACTCTACATCTATCATATTTTTACTAATTTTGAAGGAAAATCCAGACGAACAGCTTCACGCAATGGGGAATGGGCGGGAGGGAGATGGGCGGGAGGGAGAGTATAGGTGCAAAAAATGATATTAGACCTCCCAGACAGGTACAGCAAAAGGGGTTTAGGACTAACAAGCGCGTTTTCAGAAAGTACAACTAGTTTATGCTAAAAAAGTTCACTGGTACGTTTGTGCTTATAATGTTCATAAATGATACAACGTGGATTGTGAGGATTGCGCGCGATGCGCGCCGAAATTTTGGGGTATACTTCAATGCCAAAATGAAAAACCAGCACGCAGGCTCAGCCAGGGGTGGTGATTTGCCGATGTGAAGGGGAAGCGCCCTGACTGTGGGCCAGCTACTCTAAGTCCCGACAGATGCAGTGGGTGGCCGAACTCAAAATATAAGGCGCTCGAGGCGGGCCTAAAAATTTGGGGTTATTTTGAAAAAAAGATTTCACATTTTTGTTTTCATTAAGGAAAGTTGAAAACGTTTGGGTCTTTATTGAAGAATCTGGACAAACGAAGAAATTTGCTCGGGTGCCTGCATGGTCTTCGTCGGGGATTACATTCTTCATCTTACCATTAAGGATCCCCTACGAAACTGAAAAATCTTTTTCTTACAAAATATTTTTGGTAAGAAAGAAGAAAGGATCTTCCAAAAGTTAGGAAAAAGAGGAAAAAACTTCGCGACGATGCATTTTCGTGTCTTTCTAGAATCACGCCTACACGGAAGAACAACATTTGTGGAAACGTTGAAATCCAATATGTTTGAAACGGGGGCGTTACCACTAGATAGAACTATAGATGTAGTGTAGAGCGCGAAAATTTTTTGAAGTTGTAGAAAGAATCGTTACAGAAATTACTGGCTACGGGCCTGATGAATTGACGTTTGGAATATTTTCTGAGTATATCTATGTCTTCACCAATATTAGTCTATTTTCAATTTTGCGCAATTTTGTGGGGCTCGGAATTTTTTTTTTTTTTTTGGGGGGGGGGGGAGACTAAAGCGCCCTTGCTCCCATTGACTGTGTCTGGTATAATTACCTTAATAATGTTCATGAGATTGATTGTAAATCTTGACGTATGCGCGCGAAGCGCGCCCAAACATTCATTAACCAAGGTTTCCATAATAAAACCTGCATTCAGAATCTGAATCGAGATACTTTCAATTGCCCAACAAACTAACATGCCACTCAAAAAGTCAGTCTTTTACCTGGTAATTTGTAAACAGCTTTCAACTTCTGCTGTTGTGCTTCTCCGAAAGTTGCTATCGGAAGATATTGATAATAAGAACAACACTGAGGTAAGTGTTTCGGTTCCAGTGGATCTCAAGACAGTGTGTTATCACACCTGTGCGCTGCAAGGGGCTTGGTGAACCAGCATGGCAGGCTAAGTAGAACACTTTGCGGAGGTCAAAACCATCGGCAACCCAAAAGCGATTGTAGAACGGATCCAGGGACTTTTCCATGGACGGACGCTGCATGCTTGTAATCAGAGGGGTTCTTGGGATTTGGGCGACCTCTTACATTAAGCGGCCAAGGACCAGGAAACAGTAAATCCCAGTTTTTGGCTCCTGGTACGGTGGGTTTGGGAGAACCAGGAGTCATTTCCCAGGACACAAGTTTATTGCCAAACAATCTGACCAATCAGCGCATACCAGCGATGCAACTATTTACAACAGTCGAAAAGTTGAACATTTGTTTCAACATTTTCGCTGTCACAGCCTAGTATACTGTATCACTGTGGACAAAACCAGCAAGTTGACTGAGTAATCCTGCTGAAGGTCCAGCATAAAAAACTTTTTCCCTTGACTTTTAATTCATAATTATTCGATATCTATAATGCGTACAGACATTGGGGTATTATGGTCACGGAGTGTTCTCTTTTCTGAAAATTTTTGTATTCCTGATAGGTTTCCTGTATTGTTCATCACAATTTTGAAAAAAAAATGACGGTAGTCTTCATCCCCGATGGAACTGTGCAAGGTTTTTACACACGTCTTACCGCCACTAGTAGTAGTAGGCTATATCGTAGATACATTAGTTGGGAACGTAGGAGGATACCAGGTCCGTACACATAGAAGTTTACTGCAATATGAGCATTCTGTTGTCTGAATGCTAGGTCGTTACCACGCAAGAGTAATCCGTAGTGATATAATATGGTAACGGTTAGGCGAAACAAATCGCGAAGAAAACGTTTACGCCGTAGAAAACGACGAGATGCTTCATACAAAACTAAGGTGTCACCTGGCTGTACATCTTGAAGGTATACCAGGCGCAAAATCAGCAGAGACCATGGGGTAAAAATCGCCCAACGCTGGGTTAAGGCAGGCACTGCCACCACCCTTTCCAGCAAAGCATATCTTTACCTGGGCCATGCACTACCTTCCTTGACACCAAATCGTACTAGAATTGTACACTAACTTATACCTCAATATTAATCCCTTGCTGGTTTTTGCATTCAATAGGAAAAAATCTCTCAATCAAAATCCGAAATAGTTTCTGAGCGTTTCGCACGCCACAGGCCCCCAACTGTTTTCCATAAGTTTATTGGTCTCCTTCAGAAAAGTATAACAATTACACACCATCCCATCCTTCTTTCCAAATAAAACCAAAATATTAGAAGGTTTTCCCCCAAAACCGGTCCTTTAATATCTCCTTCCTATTTCTTCTCATGTTTCTGTTGTATGTATGGTTAACTTGTCTGGGAGTCTGGCCAATTCTACTGACAGACGTGTTGGGCTTATCCAAATCAATGTTTTTTTCCAAAATGGTTATTCCGCTCTTGATTGACAGCATTTCCATTCGACAGTGAAAATTATAGCTGGCTTTGCGTATTGCTCAAATTTTCTTTAAAAGGCAAAAAATCATTCCTGTTTATGATACCCACAATATTGTGAATAGCCATAGCTCACACAATATTTAATTCTTTCCCACAGGGGACCCAACAAGGGACCATGTGGACCCCCTTGGATCCAAACATCTGGTATTTCTGGAGTTTTAGAGCCTTTTGGAGGTGGAGTGGTACAGTTGTTTTCCATGAAGCGCAAACCACCAAAATATCTACTTGTGATAGTACTCAATTTATCGACACATGATGGAAAAGAAAACCAAAAGACTTCCTGGTTTCAACAAAACGTAAAATTAATGAGGCTTCAAAGTCTCTTTTCTTTAATATTAAACCAAGTACAAACTACTTTTAAATTACTACTTTTTTCATTAGTGTTTGATTTCATATCATTTTTCCAAGAAAAAAGTCAACACCGTGTTCAGTTATGCAAACAGTTTGTAATGGGAATTAATTTTTGTCCCAGGCAAGATAAGTGGTGTGGACAAGATCCAATGTACATTCGTCGTTAGGCTACAGTGACTGATATAATCAAAACTACAAATTCAATCACGATGACATATTTTCAATAAATTTATCAATCATTTGGATTTGCTTTGAAGGGATTGTATAAGATTATAAAAGTGAGTAGCACCAATAACCATTACTTTTCACTAAATGCCACTTAAAAGTCAACATAGTAAAGATAAGACAATGCAAAAATTAGCTGGTACGGTACGTGAGTCATAGTGACCACGTTATACGTGACCCAATTCAGCAGTGGCTGGAAGGGATATTTACTACCTCGCATGACTTTACGAGTAATATCGTAGAGTGTAAGCTAAATATCACCCTTAAAGTCCTTCCCGTCGGATGCCGGATTGCGGGAGAAAGCAAAACGGCTTGCCATTGGATACTGAGGGTGAAAACCCATAGCCGGATTAACCCAGTAATCGAGGTAACCTACAGGTTACTCCCCCCCCCCCCCCCCGACTTTAAGGGGCCTCCCGAAAATTTCCATAAACGAGTCATTCTTTTTACCTTAGTTTTCAAATCTGCTTCTGACTTAAAATAGAAATCTAAAATAGAAATCTTTACCTTTCTTCCTACAAAAGTATGTTCTCTGAAGCCCTGTATGTGGTATTAATACTGGCAAGTGGTTATACATGAGTGCTGTAGAGGTTCGTTTAAAGTTTTTTATATTCGCTGTATTATTGACATTTTAAAGAAGGTTTAGCCGTAATTTATAAGTCACGGAAAGTTCCATTTCTGACAAACGTGTAGCAAGCAGTGGCGTAACTCCTATGGGCTCGGACCGAGCTGAGCCGGGGGCCCCCGACCAAAAATGGGAAGAGCATTGAATTTTTTGGACATATCAGTACTTTGGGCATATCAGTAAACAAAGTATTAAACTTTTCGCGCACTTCGCGCGCATTCAGCCTCACCATCTAAGCCATCTTAAATTTACAAAAAAAAAAAGCTCAGAAATGCACAATTTACACCGACCGTGTGGCCAGATCTATCTAGAGCAGGCTTAAAGCACTATCTTCTGTAGTAACCCCAATTGCCAAACTCTGGCAGCGCCACTGGACCTCCTGATAGGGGGCCCTTTTGGGTCCAGAAGCCGGGGTCCCAGGCTCATCGATACACCGCTGATAGCAAGGGAGGTAGGACAAACGTTCCGTCCATGAGGGTATTTTTCTTTTTTTCTATTACCTATGTCGCTAGAAATTTCTACAAATGTCATTTTTCGGCGCTCTTTGCTTTCTGTAGGATTAATCCTCTGAAAACATCACAACAATCCAACCTCCCTTTCTTCCTCACTGTCTCTTTATCACCATTCCCTACGGAATGTTAATCAGAAGGAGTGAGACTACATTTTGGTCAAACAGCGTTTTTATTTCAACATTTTACTGGGAAGACCTGTGACCCTCTTTTGGGCACTTTTTGCAGTTTATCTTCACTCTCACAAAGTGAGCCATTAACCCCCTTGCAGCAACTTTTTGTTCCAAATCGTGTATCCTTACCCAACATTAAAATGAACATAAAGTAATTTGGATTTTCGCCCTAATTCTAGTATGGTAAAGAAAACGATTGAGAAAGAAGCATGATAAGATTTCGTAAATATGTTCGGGGAAAAGGGTAAGGAATAGTTTTCAACAAAGTAGGAAATTAGAAAGAAAAGTAGGAGAGTAAAAAGAAAGACTACCAGCTAGTTGGTGCAGTGCCTTCTGTGCATTAGGCATCTATTTGCTATAAAATTTCCCTAAATACAATTCTCGACCCACCTGGTCAAACCTCTTAGCTCTGGGACCGAATCATGAATATATTTTGGTTATTTTTAATAGTTACACATTTCAATTTAAACTATTTTGTAAATTTGACATGACAGGTAATTGTCTTGCGCCGAAAGGTTAAATCTTCGGTGTCGATTATCATATGCTTCGGATACCATCAAAATGCCCAAGTGCACTTCTGTGTCGGTGGTTATTGATGAAACGATTATTGTGATACCCAGTGTTGTAACGAGTCATGACTCGAGTCGCTAATTTTCAGAAGGGAAATGACTCGAGCAATTTTATCATAATATTCCTCATAGAAAGTAGATGACTTGACTCGACTGCAAAATTGAATGACTCGTTACAACACTGGTAATACCTACAGATTGGCCCTCTTGATGAAATTGAAATAAATTGGGATTTCAAACACCATATTTTAGATTTCTGTGCCAATGACATGTGCATATATTACCTTCTTTTTCCTGTTTAACTCATAACAGAAATGAACACAGCAGAAGTTATATGTCAAGTTCTTTTTTTTCTTCACACAATTATGTAACGGAATAAACTGTGTGTCCGAGTTAACTCTCTTAAGGAGGATGAAAATTTCAAAATCATAAAAGGTGGCACAGTCTTATGCAAATTGACAAGCCTGAGAAGTGTCATTTCCAGCAATCCACCGACATCGGCACTTTTGCCAAAAATTTCCCCGCAGGCTACACGCCAATGGTGGTGGCGCTTCACTTAGATAGTGTCACGTATTAGTCACATCCACAAATAATGTCACCTAGAATGATACTGAAAGGGCCCCCTCACATGATAGGTTACGGGGCCCCCTGAGGGTAAATCCGGCTATGTGAAAACCAAACATAAACACGACCAAGCAAGGCCTCGTTTTAGAGAGATTGAATGGAATAGGTACTATACATGCTCAAAAAACTTTATATGGGGTAATCGAGGTCTTTCTGTAACGGCTTTTAAAAAGAATGGCCGGAAGAGATATCTAGAGTACATTTCTTTCCGCACCAACACTGCTGAAGTGGTAGAACCAAATGTTTTTCTTTTCTAAGTTCCTTCAGCTTGATGCCGAAGAGCAAACATTATACTTTATCCAGGGGCGGCGCCAGGGTTTTTCGATAGGGGTGGCAAAGCATGCTGGGTCGGACCCAGCTTTATTGTTTGGAGGGGTGCAGGCATTAAAGACTTCCGAGCCCCCCCCCCCTCCCCGTGTCAGAACCTGCGTTTTGGCATTTTCTTGGACTTTATTTTTCTCTAAGAAAAACTTTTTGTCTGAAATAAATACGAACTGTGAGAAGGGTTGTTTGTCTGTGTCACGGGTCGGTTTTGAACCTGAGAATATAAATATATGGCCCAGACTGCAAAAATTAGAAAACACTGGTTTGGTGTTTAAATTATGTAATTCTTCTTCGTCGGGGTCTTGCGACGATTCTTTCCGAAATATATATATATATATACAGATGAGCATATGGAACGATACTTTTACAGTCCTGTCGGCAAACCCACGTCTACGTCATGGACGGGGGGGTGGTCTGCACAGTGCGGCCCGTCTATAGGTGTATGCAGCCCAAACTTAGGAATGGTACATCTGGCCAGGTACCCGGAGGGAAATAGACGGCGCTATCCTGGTGAGGGAAGTAACGGCTCGAAACAGCCTCAGCCTACTACTACTTTAAATTTACGTTTGACATTGGCTCGGCGTGAGCACGGTCCTCGCTGACCAATACTTTCAATTCGCCCGTCTCCAAAATCCTTCAACGTTGACGTCTATACCTCAGACTTTGAGTTTCCCTCACCAGGATGCGTGTTTCCTCGTTGCAAGATGTTCGGCAACTGCCCGACACACCCTGCAACTCTTCCCAGGCACCTGTGGAGATTACGTAATCAGATTCGTAAGACATTAGCAGCTGTAACTACGCAAAATGAATATTCATAAAGACTGTTGTCTAACTTCTACCTGTAACTGTTACAGTCTGTCAGTGAAAATCGGCCCCTCACTGAATGAGACGCTTCAACTATGCAGAGAGCGCGGCGGAACGAAAAAATATTGGGGGGGGGGGGGGCTGAGTGCAGGAAGACTATCTAAGCGGAGCGCCACCATCGGCTGGCGCGGAGCGTACAACAAAATTTTGGGCTTTACAAACCCTCCAGATGGCCGGAAATGGCACTTCCAGAGTGTTCTAAGCTGCATGTACCCAGCCTTGAAATATGGATCATATGTCTGCAATTTCTCAATTAAGGAGAAAAAATAAATCTATGAAAAATGGTAATACATATTTCTAAGCGGAGCGCCACCATCAGTTGGCGCGGAGCGTTTAAGAAAATTTTTGACTTTGCAAACCCTCCAGATGGCCGGAAACGGCACTTCCCGAGTGTTCTAAACTGTATGTATTCATCCTTGAAATATGGATCTCATGTCTGCAATTTCTTAATTAATGAGAAAAAATTAATCCTCATTATGTGATTTTTCTTGCTTATAGAAAAGCCGAATCACTGAGGAAGAGTTATACGCGAAATTGAATTTTATAAAAGTGAGAGGAATCATAACTCTTATGAGATAACATTAAACTTATACCTATAGTTTTTCGAGTTTTTGAACTAATGATGTAACCAAATTTGCAAGCTAAAGTAAACTTTACGCAAACAGGAGTGACGTCATTTCCTCACATTAATAGACTGAATTATGTGTATCGTTAAATTTAAATCCGATTTAGTGTCCTTCATAATCGTATGGTATCATTACGTAATATGCATAGGAGATATTGAAATTTGGCAAATTGCACCCTTAAGGGTCTGTAAGCCAAAACGATTGAAAGGCACAGAAAAGGGAGAACTGCTCGTCAATGTGAGAATGTGAAATCACTCCAGCTTGCTTTGAGTTCACTTTGCTTTGAAAATACATTTTTGTGGTCTACAAAGAACTGCCAAATTTTTAGCTAAATTTAAAGTGTACCTAAAGGCTAAAAATTCAAAAACATAGGCTGTGTTACAAAGCTTGAAAAATGAATCCAAATGGTGTAATTGCCATCTTTACAGGAATTCTGAGCTGAGATATATAAAATGTTGGTGCTTATCCAATTTAAAATGGTAGATGGAGCAATAATTTGTAATGTCATTCTTGTACTACTCAAATTACATTTTTGTTTTCTTTATTTTTTCGAAAGCCTCTGCACCTTGTGCCAAAATGTGATCACTTTCTCACTGTTATAGGGTGACTTGACTATATAAAACCTCTACGTACAACAGTA